>NBZC01000020.1:0-152313 GCA_002245345.1 Scheffersomyces stambukii
ACATCCACACATCCACACATCCACACATCCACACATCCACACATCCACACATCCACACATCCACACATCCACACATCCACACATCCACACATCCACACATCCACACATCCACACATCCACACATCCAATCCCAAATAATCTCCATTTCATTTGACACATTCCTACCATCATAGATATATAGCCTGCAAATATCTCCACTTTGTCCCTAATCGCTTTCCTTATTACTCTTCTTTTGATATTAAAAACATTTGCAACTTTGCCAAATCTCCTCTATTTTCTCCAATTGCCTACTCATTTTCCGCCATTTTCGTATCAATTTTTGCAACTTTTCTACAACTACTATATTTAATATCCTAAAATATATCAATATCAGATTATATTGCATTATAAACGACCATTCCTTGCATTTCTATCTTGATATATCATTTATATTTCTGCAAATCCATGAATAATTTCTATTTATCATCTATTTCTAGACTATTTCAACATTGATACTACTCTAACTATCAATTTATTATTTATTTCAATCCATTTCTCGATTGATACTACTTTAACTACCAAATTATCATCTTTCTGATCACTATTTAAATTCATTATTACTTTAACTAACAAATCAATATCAATTTGAAATCCATCTCACCATTGATACTTTAATTCTCAAATTATTACCTAATTTGAGAATATTTTATCTTTGATACTATTATATCTATATATTCTCGTCTTCCTTTTGACAATTATCTATCTACTGATTTTAGATTTTATTGCAAACCATAAATACCTTCTATTTATTATCTATTTCATGACTATATTATCATTGAAACTACTTTAACTACCAAATTATCATCTACTTCAATCCATTTGATCATTGATACTATAACCATCTATTCCTATCTTCCTTTGAATATCTCTCTATTGCCTTACATATTACTCAAACCCCTCATAACCTATATCTTTATACTTCACTGATACTATTTATCATTGCTTTGACTACTCCTTCCTTATACTTCTACCTTTTTGACTACACTAAATTCGTTATCTGACTACATATATATGACAACAGCCCATTAGACTTCATATGAACTAACTCATACTCTCTAACACCCGACCACACTCAAGCCAGCAGGATAGCTCCCTGACTGAAGACATCATCAAACTCGTTCTTGATAACCCCATGCTAGATACATCACAATCATTCCAAATTACTCAATATACCATTAAACGTACATCCAGATAATCGGACACTTAAGATGCCTGATTCGTAGAGACTATAGATTGCTCTTCTAGCCACACTTTCAAGATAAATCAGAAAATTATAGACTTGCTGATGACTTTGAAGATACTAATAGATTGCAGAGATCTTGAAAATCCAACTAGACTCCGTTCATTTTTAGACTCTCAAGATACATGATCATTCTTGCAAATCTTCATTCCATTCATTTTGATAAATAGAGACTGCTATATTGTAGATTCCTGCCAGACTCACAAGATAAATCTCAGATAGATGATGATTTATTATACACTTCCAACTGACTTTAAAGATAGATACTGATAGATAATCTGACAGCCTTAGATATTGAATATCCACCACCAGACACTCGATTCGTTTGATAGACTGCAGAATTATAGACACTCAAGATAGACAATTAAGCTAGACTCAACATAGACACTCAATATACACAATTAAAATAAACTCAACATAGATACAAATAGATTCTATATTCCCCACCCATACACTCATGATAGACCGATTATCTGAGATCTTGAGCCAGACAGAGATTGATCCAAACTTATTCTCACATTCGTGATCTTAAGACTACATTTTGATACACCAGACATTTACACAAGATCGATTCTATGATTTTCATACTGCTACCATCTTCAACCCGACAATCGGACAATAGATTATTCCTGCCTTACCTGATATTGATGATTGAAAGATTTGATGATAAAAATAACCCATCTTTAGATTGAAAGATATATCCTCATATTATGAATCGGCTAGATTCACCTACATACACCAGACACTAGATAGATTCTCACATCTTCAAACCACAACCTTAAAGATTTCCTGCCTGACCTCGGAAATTCGTTATCGTCAGATTATTGATATTTTGGTCGACATCCATGTTGACATATCATAAATCCACACACTTAGATCATCTTGATAGCTTATCTTGCTGATCTATTGATATCAGACCCATTGCTAGACTTCAACTTGACAGACTAGAAATCGTTTCTATCAGATTTCTGACTGCGATCTTCCACCAGATATCGACCTGCTATTCTTACCCACAACACACGCGTGATTCTTGCTAGACTGCTGACTTATAGCCACTCAAAATATACTCTTATGAACTAATAGATCTAAATGCTGATAGATTTGCAACCTGAACCACCCTCGTGATTTATCTTGTGATTAAATGTCTCTCTGTAGATACCGATAGATTATCTGATACCTTCAAATCCGACACCAGAGTTTGCTCCAACCGAAATCCTGACACTACATTATTCCAGATATAGAACATGATATACCAAGCCGATAAGGCCCATTCACCCATGCAAAGTCCACAAGGCTGTTTAGCGACTCGCTGCTTCTCTGCCGCCTGTATACATTACTATGAACTTGCCAAATTGGTGCGGCCGTCACCACCCGCCACTGTTCCCCGTGCTGAACTACCGTCTTCCATGTTTCAGATGGCTGCCCTAGCCTGCATTTGCTGCCTATATACTGTCGCACTCAGTTTGTGCGATTTTGTGCGAACTTTCGCAGCCGCACGCCACTAAACCCTGAGTCTGCTCCTTAACTATGCCGATTTCACCCCGTTCTGGTGCCCCGCAGAAGAGTGCTGTGCTCTCCACAGCCCGCTCAAAAGGTCCTGGCGTTATGCGCTGTCACTCGCTCTTTTTCGCCGTCGCTAGCGTGCGTGTGCCGCCTTGGCCAGCTTTCGCGTTAGCTTTACACTTTTTTCTGCCGTTAGCTTTTTTTTTCCGCGTCTGGTTTGCACCCACACCAAAAGTTCTTAGCACCGCGTTAGCTTTTGCCTCGTATAGCTATCAGTATAAAGGAGTTTTGTTACCTATGTACATATTGAAAAGAAGCAACTTTTTAATTTGTAAAAGGCTCTGTGGCCGAGTGGTTAAGGCGGTAGACTCAAGTTCTACTATCGTAAAGATGCACGCGTTCGAACCGCGTCGGAGTCACTATTCTTTTTTCCATGTATCTATATACAGATTGGTTTAATATTTTTTTTTGCAACTAACATTTCTTAGATTTATTGAATAAAGATCATTTATGAACTATATATTGTAACTCTATCGAACTCTTCTTACCCTCCTAGTCATTTCAGGCAATTTAAAAGGAACTTTTAATGTTGCTATTTTATATGAGCCAGCTTGGCTTTTTGAAATACCAAATGCTTCGGCCTCTCCTACGGTTGCACTTTTGATGGATGCACCAAGCGCTTTAAATAGATCCACGATTCTAGTTGGTTTGATATTCAATTCATTTGCCAATGGGGGTAATTCGACAACAAAATTGTCGATATGCAAAATAATGGTTAACAAATAACATAATAGTTTATCTTCGTTGGCAGGATCTATCACAAAGGATCTGTCCTTTGCTTTCCCAAACTGCGAGGATCTTGATATGGTGAAATTCTCTAAAATTCCGTCAACTAAGACTTCAGAAGGTTTATTTTGCAATCTGGTCATGAGAGATTCTTTGTCTCTAACTCGTCTACTGTCGTAAACACCAAACAATAAAGATGCATAATACAACAACTGTAATTTTTCCATATTCTTTTGTTTTATCATAATTGGTAGGTGCTTCTTCAAGTACTCTGACTGGCTATATGGGAAGAACTCTAATTGTTTCTTTTCGTCTTGTTCATTCAACAAAGAGCCAACACGTAAATATGACCAATCTTTCTTCGATATAATATTGTGAATCGGATACACATCTTCAACATTTTTAGCATCAACATTGGCAACAGGTGTGGGTCTGTCATGAACAACTTCTTCCTCCATCTTGGCTCTGGTGGGCAAGTCTTGCGTAGACTCCTTAACTGTGTCAACAATGTCCATCTGAATTTCTTGCAATTTATCAGCGTCAATTCTGTTTCTTTCCAAATTGGTAATAGCTGCTTTGGCTTTCTTTGTACCAAAAGCCTCTCCCAAAGCGTTCCGCTGAATAACGTTTCTAATCCCTGCTTGTTTCACCGCTGGACCCTTGTACTTTCTATTCTTGCGTGCTGTAACTTTAGTGACCATGTATGGAGACTTATACAAATCAACGCTTTTGTGCACTGGATCATATAATGCTATTACGTAGTCATTTTCGTTATCTGGATGAGATTCTCCGTTGTAGTCCAAGGTTTCGCTCTCTCCATGAAGAATGTAGTCCTCTCGCTTAGAATGTTTGTACAAATCAAATTCAGTGGTTGCTGGAACGGCTAGTCCGTTGAAAAATGATCCGATTGCCGTTAAAGGTTCATCTTGGGTTGAAGAAACACGGATATCTACTGTTCGTGTCTCCTTGTTGCTGCCCGACATTGTTGGATAGTGATTTCAAGATTGATGATCATCTCAAATTTTTCATTTTTTTTGTACTAAAAAAATTGGAGAATAGCTAACTAGAAATCTACAACGGTCAAATGAGCAGATGAAAAAGACCTACTATGAAATTCTAGGGGTGGAGCCTACATCCGAATTCATTGAAATCAAACAGGCTTACAAGAAAAAGTTGCTTGCATCTCATCCCGATAAAACTGGAATTGAGCTTCCTCATGAAGACATTCCCTTGATCCAAAAAGCGTACTCCACCTTGCTGGATTCCCAATTAAGAAAAGAATACGATGATTCTTTGAACAAATTCTCCAAGTTGAATGGTTTCAACATAAATGGGGGTGGGCTAGATACCTATGATTTGGAAGATTTTCAATTTGACGAGGAGGAATGTTTGTGGTCTAAAAAGTGTCCTAGGTGTACTTCGATTCAAGGAATGACATTAACAGAAACAGATTTAGAGAACAATGGAACAAAAGACTCCAATGGGGGTTATGACATACTTGTTCAGTGCACTGATTGCAGTTTGTGGATACAAGTGAAATATTATGAGTCAATCTCTGAATAATAAGCACCATGTGGAGGTCAAACTACCGGATATTTTATTATACGTTTTATCTACTATCACAGATGTATCTCCAGTAGAGAAAAGTTAAAATGATGTCTTTCTTCGCGACTTCGCTTGTTTGTTGGAAGAAGAAACTGGCCATACTAATCTCAGCAATGTTAAACTACGTATAACAGTTGGTATGAGTGGTGGATACATTTGGTGGAAAGATATGTATTCGTATCACACATTATAGAATTCTAGCATAGCAATATGCTTGACTGAGGATTAAGATAAGTAGTAGTCATACTACTTTGTTTTCAATTGCAAGTCTTTGGACCAAGCATCCAATTCAGCGACAATGTCTTCTAATACCTCGACATTGTTTTCAATCTTTTGCAACTCCTGAGAATAAAAGTCAAAGTCGGATTCTATTGTTTGTTAGCAATATTTCCAGAAGCATGGTTTAGATACATACTCAATTGTTTCAATTCTTGCGCTTTCGCCTGTAAGTTGTCGAAGTTATTCTCCAACTTAATATAATTCAACGATTGGTTTGTGTTTAGATTCTCCAATAGGTTTAAATCTATAGTTGATACTTCTGTATCTGATTCTATTAATCTAGAAGTCACGCTAAATGCATGATTAATTATCCTAGGTGTATCTTTCAGGGTTGACATCAATAATCAGCATCCTATAAAGCGTATCCTTGTGGGCATTTTTTCTTGAAAAATTATCTTCGTGTACCCCATACAAGTCTTCGGAATGGACAAACCAAATATCTATTTACATGTATATCAATTATGAATGCTATCTACCACTGTACAACTTATAAATTGGGTCATTTTTGTTGGTTTGGATGTTGGCCCATTTCTTTGATGGATTTTTATTGAATTTCTGTTCGTAATCCACTGGTTCTGGCTTATCAATCAAATGAGTCAAACTAACTCTAACCTTCGACTCGGGAGTGATAACTTCATAAAGACCCGGCAATTTATCTGCAGCTTTTCTTAATGCTTCTCTGGCAACCTTCTCATGGATGTCACCTTTTATTTCAAATAGCACTTTCCCAGTAGGAAACCTGCAAGCCCAGTGATCAAATGAACCCTTACCTTTACCCATTCTAGTTTGGTTACCTTTCACACATACAGCTGTGTTACAGACGAACCTGGTAATCAACTTTGCGCCTGATGGTCTTAATTCTCTTTTCAACACTTTATCTGCTGCCAATAATTGATTGGCAGACATCCGTATTCCCCTTGATTTTAATCTTAATCCAAGCTGTCCAATTTCAAGTGAGTTACCCTTGATTGAACCACCCGTTCTCACTGAAACTCGACCTTTCATTGTTTTCCTGACCGCCTTGAACCTTGGGGCATACTCATGTTTAAGACGCCTGAACAAAGCAAATGTGTTGTTTCCTCCATATTGGAAAGCTTGATTTCTATTTCTGAACGATGAAACAGCTTTGGCAGCTATTTTCAGCAAGCCAAACATATCGATCAGTTTGTTGTGTCTACTTGCGATGGTTTATGGCTTTAAAATCCAAAACGGTGGTAAAAAATCACTCGAAAATTCGTTCATAAAAATGTGTGCGGCTCGCGAAAAAAATGCACATTTGGCAAATTATTACCGCCATACTATTGGATTTCTTGCACCTCTTTCTGTACCAGTCGGTAGTTCAAATTTTAAAATCATCCCATATGTAGAGTATTCGAGTATATTGTTAGAGATTCATCTATCTATAGTGAAATTTTATAATTTGTTCTGCAACCGTATTTTTATAATTCCCAGTTTAGGTAATAATATTTTACCACATTCTACATTTCTTTTACTGCATCAAATTTTAAAAGTTATCTATATTTGCAGTTCATCGTAAACCGTGAAATTGTTTGCTAATTACTCCTTGAGTCATTATCTATAAGTTTATATGTAAACATCTCTATGTCGTAAAAAGACACCATCTTCTAAAATATGGTGTCTGAAGTTTGTCTAAATTAAACATGTTCTTCTTCAGGCTTGTGGTATCCTGCGTATCCAGTAGAAGTGGCCATTTCCTCTTCACTTGGTGGAACCCAGTTAGCAGATTTGAATGCAGGTATACCACTGCAGTATAATTCATCAATCTCTTCCAAGGAAAGCCCCTTTGTTTCGTAGACAACAAAGTAGACAAAGAAAATGGAAAATACCAAACATCCCATGAACACGAAACCGTAGTAAAAGTGAATGGCACTGGTGATGAATGATGTGAAAAATGAAATCAAGAACCCGAAAAGCCAGTTAGCAGCATTGGCGACACCCATACACTTACCTCTGACCTGCAATGGATAAAGTTCAGAAATAATTGAGTAAACACCACCGGCCCAGGTAGATGCAAAGAAGAAAATGAAAAGGGAGGTAACAAAAATCATGGCGTCACCATCTGGGTGTCTGGTAGGTCCATTGACACCATCAATGTAAAGATGTTGAGATCCAACTAATGCATAAATAAGGAAACAAATGGACATTGCAACTGAACCGATTAAGAGACATTGTCTTCTACCAAATTTTTCAATAGCCCAGATACCAACAAATGTAGATGCAAAGTTAATAACACCAATGACAATTGATGTTTCAAAAGAATCGTTCAATCCAACTGCTTTGAAAATGGTGGTACTGTAGTAAAAGAAGTAGTTATCACCAGTCAATTGTTGCAATGATTGCAATCCGATACCAACAACAAGTCTTTCAAAGATTCTTGGCTTACCGTTAATCAAGGTCATCCATCCTGCTTTTCCAGCTAATCTTTCTCTTTCGACACCAGCTTGAATCAATTGCAATTCACGATAAACAGATGGGTCTTCTGGAGATTTCTTGTTGTTCTTAGCAAGAGAAATTTTGGCATCTTCAATCTTATCCTTACCAACAAGATATCTTGGTGATTCTGGCATACGAAGCATACCACCAACTAAAAGAAGAGCCCAAGCAAAACACAACCCCAATGGGATTCTCCATTGTCTAGAGTCTGTGTATGTTTTGGTACCATAAGTTGTGCAGTATCCCAAGAAAATACCAAGTGTAATCATTAATTGAAAGCAGCACACTAAGGTACCTCTCAAATGCTTTGGTGACACTTCAGAAATAAACATAGGACAAACAACCGACAAACAACCAACACCAATACCTGAGAAGATTCTTCCAATCATGATTTGGTACCATTTGCTAGATGACGAGATTTGAACAATGATTCCGACAACGTAAATTAATAAGGACACCAAAATACCAACTCTACGTCCATACATGTCACCTGCTTTTGACAAGAATAAGGCACCGACAGCACAACCAGCATTGAAAAGACCAACAATTAAACCTGTTCTTGCGTTGGAAAAGTAGTATTCACCTGCATCGTTTTTCGAACCAAATCTTCTTTGAAAGTCCGACATGTTAATAAAACCAGAAATAGTACCAGTATCAAATCCAAAAACAAAACCTCCAAATGCTATAAGACAACACATAATAGATATGGTGATATATGGTTTAAAACCTTTCTCTTCTGGTTCACGTGATAAGTCTTGATTTTCTTTCTCATATTTTGTTTCTAATATTTCATTCTCATTTCCACCTCTTGTGGAAGCATTAGATGCTTGATCAGCCATTATTGTAATTATTTGATTATGAATTAATGATGGTAAGAAAATTCATAAAATATAATTATCAAAAACCAAAGATTGTGCCAGCTTTATATACCCATGAGTGCTTAAAAACTAGGTCACTGCATCGCATATTGGAGGGATGTTGAATAATCGTTACATATTGTAAAATTGCTGGTATTGTTAAAAATTTGATCAAAAGAAAAGTTAATTAACAATAGTTATGTCCCGCGCTCAAACATATTGTCCATCGGAAAAATTTTATGTAAGGTAGTAATGGAAATAATCCGGCCGGAAAAAGTTTTAGTCCTTGCATATCTTTAGAGCTGTACCGACAGCATCATTATTGAGTTTCAATTCCATTCTCTCCGAGAATTGTAACTTACTTTAACAGTTGGTACTTCAAATGAACTTACAGCCCTTTAATCGCTGGTTTTGTATAATTATCAACTTTATAGAAAAGGCTAGGCTTTTTCAATTATCTTGGGTAAGCAATTAGAATTGATTGCTATTTTTTGTTTCGGATTAATTACACATTCAAAAGAAATATTCATAGAAGTATTTTAAACCCGAACTCAAATTCCCAGAAGAGAAAAAAATTTTTTGGCAGCTTGACATTGCCGACAATTTTCTGGTATGATTTCATGGCCGGCTAGAATCGTTCACAAAAAAATATCACCCGATGAATAATTACATAAGCCTACTTAGTCTGGCAAAATTACCATCCCGCATATTGCCCACTTTATCCACGTTATAACAAATGGAGACATCGCGGGGATTTCTGGTGGTGGTGGGATGACCATTGTTCAAGATGCATTTATAGTTTTTTTCCCTCATGGCCGACATGGGTAATCTAGGGTGGATTTTGTAAAGCAACACAAGAAAAAAAAAATATTGGTTTACAAATTCCACACTTTCACCCGGATTATCTCCATACTTTTATCAGTCATTTAACTAAAATGACTAAAACGTATAGTAATGGGCTCACATCAATGAATTTTCCATATGGTGATGGGCTGCCTAAAATATTTGGGATGGAAAATTTCGGAAATACGTGTTACTGTAATTCAATTCTTCAATGTTTATATTATACTGAGTCATTTAGAAAGAAACTCGTACAACACAGTCAAACTCAGCATGATCGTAAACTTAATTTTGCAGGGGTGAAAACGCATGGTTTTACAACTAAATATGAACAATTGGTGGCTAAAAAGCTTCGGGAGCAGGGTAAGATACCAAGTGTACCTCCTCTGAACGGGTCATCACTCGCAAATACCCCGATCACCGACGAAAGACCAAAGCAGCCTCGAAAAGGTTCATTGTTTGGTCTAAAAATATATAGTAACTCCAATGTTTCTTCGAGTGGTACTACACAGGCTTCAACCTTCAATGAAGAGGCAAAAAAGTACACAAGCTACATTGTTGAGGCCCGCAATTGTGAAGCATTGTCTTTAGACCAACGATTGAAGATAAACAACAATCCTGAATTCCTGAAGTTACATATATTAGTAACACGGCCCAATAACCAACAACCCAATAATGCTAATCGAAATGACTATTCCCAAAGTTCTTCAATGCTTTTGAATAATGAGCAACCGCAACAGACTTCACTGGAAGGGTCAATTAGTAATACTTCAAGTGCTATCATTGTTGGAATACCACATCCTGAACCGAATTTGGTAAGTCCAGTTAATCCCTTCAGTTTGAATCCTAGTTCCGATCAACGGAAAAGATCAGCATTGATCAACGGACCAGTGATTAACCTCGACACTTCGCTACAAATGCCCAGTGAACAGAAAACTGAAACTGCTTTGCTATATGCATTGAAAGATATGTTTGAATGCATGATTGAAAATAAATCATCAATAGGTGTTGTGTCTCCGATCTATTTTATTCAGAAATTGAAGGAGAAGAATATACTCTTTAGGCAAAACAATATGCATCACGATGCTCATGAGTTCTTCAATTATTTGATTAATGAAATCATTGAAAGCTTAAATAAAGAATTGGGGATGGAGAACAATTGGTGTAATGAAATATTTCAAGGAATGATAACCAATGAAACAAAATGCTTATCTTGTGAAACAATCACATCGAAGCAAGAGTTTTTCCTCGATTTGTCGGTTGATATTCCACCCGGTGAAAGTGCAAACTCGTTGAGTTATTCATTGAATAACTTTTCGAAACTGGAAACATTAACTAATCAAAATAAATTCTATTGCAACACCTGTTCTTCTTTGCAAGAAGCTGTTAAAACCATCAAATTAAAAAAATTACCTGAGGTGCTAGTCATAAATCTCAAGAGATTCAAATATGACGAAAAAGTTGATAAAATGGTGAAGCTTTTTGATTCAATAAGTTATCCATTCAAATTACGATTATTTAATACTACTGATGATGAACAGGAACTGGTTTTGTACGAATTATATGCATTGGTTATTCACATTGGAGGAGGACCGATGCATGGGCATTACGTTTCTATCTGCAAGATCAAAGCGGGACTTTGGTTGTTGTTTGATGATGAAACGGTCGAGTTGGTTGAAGATTCTTATGTTATGAGGTTCTTTGGTGATGGTCCTGGGTTAGCAAGTGCATATATTTTGTTTTATTCTCGGTCTCAATTCCAACAAAATGAGGATGAAGAAATGCTTGGTTTTGGATTTGATCCTGATAGCATATACAAGGGAAACGACTATAGTATTTTCCAACTGGGTGATAATACAAGTAGTGAAATTTCAATCAAGAAGATGAGCATACCTAGGGAAGAAGATCAAGATCGTGTACATTCAGAGGCATCTTCAATCGAATCATTCAATGGTAGTGATACCAAAATACAAGGTTTATTCAAGACATTTAAGAAAGAATCAAACAAAGAAGAGAAACCATTGTCGCGAACAAGCAGTATTAAAGAAGGCAAAGAGAAAAAGTCTTGGGTTGGTGGACTTAAAAAGAGAGATTCAAAGACCGAAGCAAATGTGGAGAGAAAAGTAAGCACAGGAAGCACAGAAAGAAGAAAGAGTATTTTTGGCTTCAAGAGAAAGTAGTGAGTCGCATCGGATCACAACTCCGAACCGAATAATGTCGTAAATATATTATCACGTGACATTACGCGATGACATCAAATCCTTTTTGTCGCATAGTGCGACATTATTTTTGTCTGATTACAAATAGTGTGCCAAGGACACCACACTTGTATATTCATCTATATATATAGAATAGAGAAAGTAAGGAAAAGGTAATCGTCGTGATTGAAGCATTAGAACAATAATGTCTGTATCAACAATTTCTCCAACGTTGAAAACTACCTCAACATCAAAGTTGATCACACTTGCAGCAGGTTGCTTCTGGGGAGTGGAAAATGTATTTAGAAAGCAATTTGGAGATAAGGGATTGGTTGATATAAAGGTGGGATATGCTAATGGCATAACTACAGTGGGTGACGTAAATTACGAGAAAGTATGCACTGGTTCTACTAATTTTGTTGAAAGCATCCAGTTTTCATATGAACCATCGCAGTTGACAATTGAAAGTATTCTCGATATTTTCTTTAGAATGCATGATCCTTCAACCGTCAATTCTCAAGGGCCAGATGTGGGGACTCAATATAGATCTGCTATTTTGACCCACAGCGAAGAAGATACTAAAATTGCTTCGAAAGTTAAAGAAGAATTTCAAAAAACTTGGTACCCCAATCACAAGGTGGCAACCATCATAGAACCGATCAAGATATGGTATGACGCAGAAGATTATCACCAGAAATATTTACAAAAGAATCCTCAGGGTTACGAATGTCCATCTCATTTCATTAGAACCTCTCCAAAAATATGACTTTATAGAATTGTATAATGACTAAACGTTTGTATGTCGCATTTGTGGATTCTCGCTGCAGACATTTATTTAATCCCTGCGAAAACGTAAAACGCGTTTCTGGAAATTATTTCAGACTGGATACACTTTGCAAACAAGAAATATGTCTTTGTGGGTGGATAAATATCGTCCAAAGAACTTGTCGCAGTTGTCGTTTCATGAATCAATTACTCAAAGTTTAAGGGCTTTATCGAAGTCCGGTGATTTCCCTCATTTACTAATTTATGGGCCAAGTGGAGCAGGGAAAAAGACAAGAATATATTCAACATTGAATGAAATCTTTGGTTCGCAGGTGGAGAAGCTTAAGATTGATGTCAAGACATTTGTTACATCAACAAAGAGGAAATTGGAATTTAATGTTTTGAGTTCTCCATATCACTTGGAAATTACTCCTTCTGATATGGGTAATAATGATCGAGTTGTGATTCAAGATTTGTTGAAGGAAGTTGCTTCTACGGAACAAGTTGACTTTAACAATCAAAGCAGCTCTAAAACCAAGCATAGGTTTAAAGTAGTAATTATTAATGAAGCAGATTCTTTGAGTAGAGACGCACAAGCTGCTTTGAGAAGAACAATGGAAAAGTATTCTTCGAACATTCGATTGATCTTGGTATGTAACTCCATATCCAACATCATTGCTCCTATAAAATCAAGAACTTTATTGGTTAGAATTCCCAGTCCTTCTGTTCAAGAAATCAAGCTGATATTTTCAACTATTTCCACCAAGGAGAGTGTCAAGTTTAATTCTACAAATCCCCAAGATATTGACAAGTTTTATGCTCGTTTGGCAGTTGCCAGCAATCAGAATTTGAGACGAGCATTATTAAGCTTTGAAACTGTGGCTATGCAAAATGAAACCATCAATGTTCAATCAAGCCATTCCATAATAAATTTGGATTGGGAAATCATAATCCAGGAGATGGCAAAGACAATTCAAAGACAAAGAAATGTCGCCACATTAGCAAAAGTTAGAGTCACACTTTACGAGTTATTGTCGCACTGTATACCGGCTAGAACAATTTTAAAGGCATTGCTATTCAGCTTGATTGATAACTTACTGAATCAGGCCGTTGTCCAGGAGTTAGTACAATTGGCTTCCATTTTTGATGAAAGGTTAAGTTTGGGACTGAAAAGCATATTTCATTTGGAGGGATTTGTAGCAAAATCAATGCTTACTTTAGATTCTGTATAGCCTAAATCATTTTACATTTGAATGCATAAAGAAATAATAGACAAGTTAAATCACTAAATATCTTCACCTATGTGACCATCAATGTTGGACTTTGTTGTCTCCACCTTTAACGTCAGTTCTAGTTGGGTCAGATGATGACGAATCTACTGCATCTTCATAGGATGGTAGTTCACCGTGAGGAACCAAAGGTTGACGTTCTTCATCTCGAGGCCACTGAGTTTCATCATGACTAGTACCATCTCCATTTACTTCAGGGCGTTCTGGGGCGCAATTCACTACTGCGCTTATTTGACTTTCTTCATCATCGGGTAAACGTGTCTGGCCTTCCCGTTCAATTTCATACTTTGGAAACTCCACACATACTAGATAGTAAATTGCAAATATTGCACCAGGGGCATGACCAAATAAGGTCAATAAGCATGTAATAATAAACTCTTTATTCCTGATACTGTAGCGGTTAATCAAAAAAATAGGTAGCGGCGGAATCACTACCGCAGCTACTATCAATATGAACTGTTCTTGTTTGGTAATTGTTGTCATAATTAACTACTCGGTAGAAGTATTTTTCTGATAACTGATACTTGCTTGAATAAATCACTTTATAATAATATCTTTGTGGCATATGCGCCTCCTTTAACAAAAAACTGTTGAAGCTGAAAATTGTCAAGAGCTATTATGAAAAGACTTTACAATCTTTGACTTTGGTTGGGATAGATCAATTAGAATAAAGTATAATGCAATTGTTATGAAGTAATTTGATGATTATAATTAGATGTAACGTTTTATTCATTTGTAAGAGATATTCTTTTTTGCATAGTTTTTCGTACGGTTTTTACAAACATTGTAAATAATTTATAGAGAATTGATGCTATTCATAACCTTGATAGTTCCATATGATATTGCAATCCCAAATAACGTATACCTGCTGAAGAGGGTTCATTACCAGCACTTTATTATTAAATGAGAAAAAGCAATACTTAAAAAAAGCATAATATGTTGTTCAGGAATTCAAAATTGTTAATGCCAATAATGCAAATTAATCCAAATAGTTCTAGCAATCCAAAAACTTGGCTGGTTAGACAAATGGTTAATATTATCAAACCTAGTTGTACACAATTGTGAATGCTAATGATGCTTGTGTGGTTTTGCAACTTTCGTTAGATTTTGAAAGTTGATAAAGAAAAAATCTCCGAACAACACAATTTATCGAATTAGTACCATATTATCAAAACAGCCCCATTGCTTACCAAAATGGATTTCATAAAGAAACAAATATGGGGACCAGATCCAAAAGAACAAGTATGTTGATTCGATATTACTAAAATAAATTGACTACTAATTCTTTAAAGATGAGAAAGATCAACCAATTGCTTCGAAAGAATAAAAGGGAATTGGAACGTTCAATGAATCAACTACAACCCCTCAAAAAGAAAACAGAGTCTTTGATCAGGAAAGCTGCAAAAGATAAAGATATGAAAACAGCCAAGTTATATGCCAAAGAATTGATTAATGTTAACAGACAATTCGATAAGTTGTACACTTCTAAAACAAGGATAGATTCCATTACAATGTCCATAAATGAGCAATGGCAAATGAATAAACTTACGAAGTCGATAGGTGCACTGACATCAGTCATGAAGGATGTAAATTCCTTAATTCATATTGGCGCCGTTTCTCAAACAATGCGAGAGTTGTCCTCTGAATTGATGAAAGCTGGCATAATTAATGAAATGATGGATGATATGGTGGATCTTGACTATGAAGAAGATGAAGAACTTGAGTCTGAATCTCAGGACGAACTCAATAAAATTATTACGAGTTTGACAGAAGATAAATTCTCAAAAATTAATAATGAATTACCAACTAATGAATTGGAAGTCGAGGAACAACCACAAGCTGATCTAGAAGAAGATGATGAAGAAGCATTGGATGAGATGAGAGAGCGTTTAAGGGCGTTGCAGTAACAATATCAGCAAATCCGTCTATTCTTTGACCATGGAATGACTTTAGGATGATATTTTAAACTCGATCTTGTGAGATAAATAGAACACACCTCGAGTAAGACATTTCAGTTCTAACAGTTCAAGAAGAAGTCGATGCTTTTAAGATACGATAAATGAAGTCTCTTTGCGGTGGTCTAGGTTCAGCTATGAAGTTGACAAGTATTTGCCTCAAAACAATACGAGCACCCATTCCTATTCAGCTAAGCTGCGAACTATTCTTTTGTTCGAGTCCGAAGCTAAGTTCTTCCCTTGTTCGAAAATTCGACATCTTCAGCCTTATTTCTAAGACTTGAATAGAAGACACAGGTACAATTCATGTCGTTTTGCACTTCTGTTAAAATATAGTAGAACAAAAAACATTTTAAGCTGCAAATTGAATACTTCTGGGTTCATAGAGTTTTTGGAAGGAGAACTATTGAATAGGAATATCATTGAAATCTAAAAAGTATATAGACATTTATTGACACAGTAATTTGATTCTACCATCTTAATGTACTTGCTACAATTTAAATATAGCGGTTTACTTGCCATATTAATTTCAATTATAAGTCTTGGTCATAACGTAAACCATTGTCCTTTCTAATTTGATCCATGATACCCATGACTAAAAGTGTCTCATCGTGGGGCATGATGTCATTTTCGAGCTTGCCTTGAGCAATGTCTTCTGCTACAGCATTTGCTTCATATATGAACCCATTATACCCCGATTCATCCTTGTATTCGTAGACTTCTTTATCGTCAACAAATATCTTGAAACGTTTAGCTCTTGCTGGATTATCGCTATACATTTCAACATGACCTTTAGTGCCTTCAAGTCTAACATAAGCTTTTGGACCGTCGACAAATTCGGACGATGTTAAAACAGCATGAGTACCATTAGCGTATTTGACAATAATGGTACAGAGATGATCAACTTTGTCTTGAGAGTCAATCGTCAAAAATGATTTGTAATCAAAATTCGTATGTTTCTTTCCCACCTTATCATCCAATAATATTCTTGAATAAGTAATTGGATATATTCCAATATCAAGTAAGGCACCAGCAGCCAAACTTTTATCTCTAACACGAGAAGTAACTGGCAAATTTTTGATATCTGCATTGTAACTCAAATCTGCGAATAACCGATGAACGTCACCAATTACATTTTCCTTGTATACCTTCTTTTTCAATTCAGTAATAGCTGGGAAAAACCTTGTCCACATTCCTTCCATGAAGAACTTTCCTTTTTCCTTCGCTAATGCAAAAATTTCTTCTGACTCTTGAACATTAACTGTCAAAGGCTTCTCACAGAGAACATGTTTGTCACCATTGATACAAGCGATAGATTGTGGTTTGTGAAAGTTGTGAGGAGTCCCAATGTACACAATATCTACTTCAGAATTTGCATATAAATCGTCATAGGATTGTACCGTTGGTTCAACGCCCCAATTGTTCAGTTTGGTAATATTATTGTTTTCGATGAATTTTAACCCTTTTTCAGCTTTTGACACACCAATACTTCTAATAACATGTTTATATTTGGTATTACAATCATTGTTCAAAACCAAATCGTAAACAAATTGTGAGGAGATATTTCCGGTACCCAAAATGCCCCAATTCAATGTAATTGACATCGTTTAAGGATAAAAAGATGTTGAAAAATTATGAAAGTAAACTAACGAGTTAAGAAATATTGAACTTAGTTGCGACAAAGTTTTTTTGTGGGGGTCCAACTGCAACATTGTTACAGTTTAATTCTGTCTTAATAGTTATTCAGAGAATTATGCCGACAAGAATACCTACACTGTATAACATGGCTTTCGACAGCTAAATCCCAATTGAATCTAATAATAATAGATTCCTACACCTTTATTTTGTGCCTTGTGTTCACTGATAAGAAAATACATAACTATCCCTATTTATTTGTCCCAATTATTTCGAGTCATACTAGTATTGCTTGCAGAATGGAGAACGATTTGTCATAAACATCGACCTACCTAAATTTCTGTCCTTTAAATTTATACGTTGATTCGTCCTTTTCATAAATTTTTGTGTTTCTGGAGACGAAGTATAAAGGTTCAAACCTATTATTGTAGCTCCTTCCTATGCTCTTGCTAACTATGAAGTCTTCATCAAAAACTTATTTTATAGTTTGTAAAACCAATTAGAATATTTCAAAGGTTTTATTTTGCATTTGAAGGTTTAATATACCATTAAAACTTCAAATACAAGGGTTCTTGCAACTTTAGTTGACATGCCTCAATAACACTTTCATCTAATTTTTGTATACCCTTTACAACCAATTCCTTATCTTTTGACCCATAAACATAAGGAAAACTTTTGTTTTGCGCATCGGAATTTCCTGGTTCTTGAGCAATGATATTGTTGTATTCGTCTCCGTTATCTCCAGATGCAATCGACCGGATTGAAGCAAATGACATATTGGGACCATTGATTGTTGGTGCGTTCGAATTGTTCAAGAAAGATGTAACATCAATCAATTTATCTGATAATTCATTAACTATTGAATTCAATTCCTGCTGTCGCTGCTGCTGCTTTAAAATTTCTTCTTCTTGTAAGTAGTCGTTGGAATAAGAGTTTTGTTGATTCCGCAATAATGAAGAAGTTTCATTATAATCGTCTTCGTTGACGTTATAACCCCTGATACAAGATAAACACGCCCCCATTATCGCCAAATCTCATATATTCTTCAACTGTCTGAATTACATAGTGAAATTGTATCTGATGGCTGGTTTTGTGAGAAATTAGTCGTGCAAACGTAACTTCAGCCGCACCCTATTTAGGAAATACGAGCAACACATTATAAAGTGTCTTGAAAGCTTCCGGATGTTCGGAAAGTAAAGACTGACACCATTCCAATCAGCTTGGGAATGGTCCAATGGGTATAAGCATGTATGAGAAATCATTTCATTCTTGCTATACATAAACCCTTGTAATTGATAAGAATAATTCCTATCATCCGAAAGTTTCCTAAATTGATTTCATCGTAGCAAAAATGCGTCAATCAGCATTTTGTGGAACCACACTAAGCAGGTATTTTCACAATAATGTTCTGTTCTATGGTGCCTTCATACAAGAGACAAATTTTAATCATTTTGTCACGGATGACAGAGCAAAAATTAATGTGCAACGGTGAAAAGGAAGAATTTTAAGAAGTACTGTTGCTCCATATAATGACAATTCACATGATAATACTTTATCCAAATTCTAACTCGCGCTATTGAGTAACAACATTAAGTAGGTCGTAGACAAAGTCAATGGATATCCAATACTTGTATTCCCAACTTTTACATTCCCTATTGTGTCAACTATTCAATTCCTGTATATTCGCTAGCTTTCCACTGTTGTGGTTACCTGTAGTGGTCAAATTTTCTCGATCTAGTAAATGGGCCGCACTATTTTTTGAACTTTAATGGTTATTCATTAATTGCATCCAATATTATAAGATCAATCAGATGTCCAAAAATTTATTCAACTTGTTATCAAAAGATCTCGAGCCATGATTTTTTTCAAGTTGCCTCCTGAAATAATTGTTTCTACATTAAAGTATTTGTCGCAAAAGGATTTATGTTATTTATTCGAATTAAATGAACTACTTCAAAAGGGGCCTGATTACCATGATAGATACACGGTAATTAGACATATGGCTCTCTCTCAAACGTATAACCATAAAAATTTAGTATTAGCCAACAATGGATATCATAATCTGCATCAAGATAGTTTGCAAATATCTACTGAAGAATTTGAGTATTTGATTAACCATAAGTTGTCTATTCAACCAAAACAAATAACAGTAGTACTTGTGAATGATGGCATAAAAAGATATAAAGGCCAAATGGAATTTTTCCACTTCACACAATGGCTTTTTAGAAACGAAATATTGAATCATTTGGTCCGGTTTACTCAAAAAATCAATCTTCAATTACTGTTGGTTCAAAATAATCAATTGGTGAACCAAATTGAAATAAGAAACCTACTTGATTATTTTATTTATGTTGAATGCAAATTAAATAGGTTCTCGTTGCAATACACTGGAAGTCAAAATGAAAAAGTCCCCCTACACATTTGCAATTATCCATCCATGATAATTGAGAATATCGAGCTTCACTTATACGACTCACAGTTATTGTTCAAGCATTTGACAGATAACAATATTTCTTCTTGCCTTTATTGCAAGCACTTAGTAACTTTGGATCTTTCGTACAATGCATTGAGTGATTTATCGCAATTGAGATTTCCTTCTAGCATAAAATATTTGAATTTGTCAAATAACAATATAATGTCTCTAACTGGTGAGACATTTAAATGGAAAGATTTGGTTTTCTTAGAGACTTTAAATATTTCCAACAACAATATCGTGACAGTAAGATTGCTAAATGACAGTATGGATTACCAGCTCAAGAGTCTCGATCTATCTGGAAATCTTCTACTGGATCTCAAATTTATTAGGAGTCCTTTCTTCCAAAACTTGAAACATCTTGATCTATCAAGAAACTTTTTATCCGGTATATACCCCTTTCCGCCACAATTAACTAGTTTGTGCTTAATGGGAAACTATTTCAAATTTTTTTACAGACAAGTTACAGGTCAAATTTTCCCAAAAACATTGAAGTATTTGGATTTAACTTGTTGCAGAATATCTGAGCCCAAATTAAAAGGAATCCAGGAAAACAAAGAAAGCCAACAAAGAACCCAGGCCTGGGAGATGAGTTGTTTCCTAGCAAACGTAGAGTGTTTAAAGTTACATACATTGCGCATATAACTAATTTAATCTCATTAAAAAGTAATTGGCACAAGCACACGACCGCAATATTGTGGATACTCTATAACATAATGCGATAAGGGGCGTATGCTAAGTAAGCAACTTCAGAGAACATCAGCTCAACCGCAATGTCTAGGGCCTTATGTTGTTATGCCTTTGAGACATTAATTAACAAACTAAATATTGACATTCAAAAGATATCATTGAACTTATATTTAGAGAATTTGAATGAATCAATTCTGGACTTGCTGAAAACTGCTCCCTTGTTCATTACCTGGAATAAGAATCATGCCTTGCGTGGTTGCATAGGTACCTTTCAAGCCTTACCAATAGAATCAGGAGTTTCAAAATTTTCCATCAGTGCATCATTGCATGATCCGAGATTTCCTCCCATTTCTAAAGATGAAGTTAATTCTGCTTTAGAAGTAAGTGTAACGTTATTAGATAATTTTACAAATATTGATGATCAGAATGATTGGACTATCGGTTTGAATGGATTGAGAATATCATTCACCTATGAAGGAGAACATTTCCTGGGAACATTCTTGCCATCAGTTGCTGAAGATGAGAAATGGGATAAGTTGACCACCTTGTATTACTTGCTAAAGAAGGCAGACTTTCCCTTGTCAAAATCGCATGTAGATCAATTCTATAGTAGAGGATTGAAAGACGGTTGGATGACCTTAACGAAATACGATGGGTTAAAGGAACACTTGAATTATGAAGAATTCATAAGAATTAGAAATGCAGTAAAGGGATGATATTGCTGACAGTAATTCTTTTCCATGCAACCAAGTTAATTTGTTTAATGATTATATATGCAAGTAAATGAAGGAAATGATTAACTTCGTTAGATCTCAAAACGTATATCCGCTTTCTAAATGCAATGATCGCGAAAGAATCGTTTATCCGCACAAAATTCTTTTTCCGGAAAATAGAAGCTTTTCTCTTATGATGTAGTTAAAGCAATAACTTTAAACTGTTAGAATGCGACTTCCAAGTTGACACAGTGTGATTGTAGGCACCTATAGATGTATATGTATTGAGATTGTGTTTGTAATTTTTTTTTGAACTTAGTTTTCTAAAGTTAGAGTACGGAAACAGGGAAAATATCGGATTCTTAAAAGTGCCTGCGGAAATAGCAAAAATTCCCCACAAAATAATCTCGAAGGGAAGTATATAACCAAGCCAATCTCCAGTTAAACATGCGATGCAGACAAATAGTTAATATCTTTAATATTAATTTTATAGAATCACGATGTCTCTTCCATTGTTGAAAAAATCAGCTAGTGATATAGTTGTGTTGTCTGCTTTGAGAACTCCTGTTACTAGGGGTATCAAAGGCGGGCTCGCAAAAATGTTCCCCGAGGAATTACTCTATCAAGTTTTGAAAGGATCTATCGAGCGGTCTAATATTGATCCTGAATTGATAGATGATATTTTGGTGGGAACTGTGTTGCAAACATTGGGGGGTCAAAAAGCTTCAGCTTTAGCTGTAAAGAAAGCAGGTTTTCCAATCAAAACCACAGTTAATACCGTGAATCGTCAATGTGCATCTTCAGCCCAAGCTATTACTTATTCGTCTGGAACTTTGTTGAGTGGCGAGAACAAATTCACCATTGCTGCTGGTGTTGAATCAATGACGCATGATTACTTTCCCCATCGTGGAATACCCACAAGAATTCATGAGCCATTCAAGTCAGAAGCAAATGAAGAGGCACAAAACGTGTTAATGCCTATGGGAATTACCAGTGAAAATGTAGCAGAGAAATATGGCATAACTAGAAAAATTCAAGACGAATTTGCAGTTAAATCCCATTTGAAAGCTGCAAAAGCAATTGCAAGTGGTCACTTTGCTAATGAAATAATCCCAGTCCAAGCAAGACCAGTTGATGAGACTCAAACTGGAACTATTGAAATTAGCCAGGACGATGGTGTTCGTGCTGGGTCTACCTATGAAAAATTATCCACTTTGAAACCAGTGTTTAAAGAGGATGGAACAACTACTGCCGGAAACTCTTCCCAGATTTCTGATGGTGCATCAGCTGTGATTTTGACTACGAGAGCCAATGCAGAGAGCTTGGGTATTAAGCCCATTGCAAGATTTGTAGGGTCTGCTGTTGCAGGTGTTCCTTCAGGGTTGATGGGTATTGGCCCTTCAGCTGCCATTCCTCAATTATTACAAAGGTTTGGTGTTGATGTCAAAGATATTGATATCTTTGAATTGAATGAAGCGTTTGCATCCCAGTCGGTGTATTGTATTGAAACACTTGGGTTAGACTATGATAAAGTTAATCCATATGGTGGCGCTATAGCCATCGGTCATCCTTTGGGTGCAACCGGAGGAAGAGTAACCTCTACCCTTCTCAACGGCTTAAGAGCTCAAAATAAAGAATTGGGGGTGATATCCATGTGTACATCCACGGGGCAAGGTTATGCTGCTTTGTTTGCCAACGAAAATTAAGTTTAATAGATATATAGCAAAACTTGCATTTTAATGTAACTAATAATTAAATCTCTATAAATTATGTATGAGCCAAACTGGCTAATGCATATATAAAAGTACCGCTAAGAACTGGGATGGTGAAGTTGTCATCAATACCCCATAAATCCACAAGCTCAGAAATACTAGCCACCGCACCACATAAGAATGCATATAAATGGAGACTCAAGATGCTTGATTCTGGTTTCCAATAAATATCACCAGGTAAATCAACTTGTGCTGTGAACTTTGGAATGATATAACCGTAGAACAAATACGTGGAGAGAATACCTGTAGCAAAACTGGCAAGAGATCCCGCCAATGACTTACCAGAACCAATCCTTGGAGTATATTTCCCATAGAGTCTTCCAAAAGTTGAAGCAGCTGTATCTGCCCAACTTAAAAGTAGAACGCTGGTAACTGCGATATCCTTGGGGAATAACAAGAACACAATCAAGACACCACCAAGATAGAATAAAACACCATTATAAGTTTGCAATTCTTTTTCTCTGATCATGAACCACATGAATTTACATATTTTTTCATTTAGCTTTGGGCTATTCAATCTGATCAAATCATTCAACAAAACACCAATTAACATCACTGAAAGAGGGGCAATTAACTGAGACGTCTTTGTCCCAATAGTATACAACCAAATTGTTATTAAACCAATCGAAGAATGGAAGGATTTTCTTGGAATTTCATGCTTCAACAAAAACCGACTGAATTTAGAGCTGGCTTTCAATATGTCTGCTCTAGCATGTTGAGCATCATCAATTAATGCACTTGGAACTGCATCGCGCACTTTCTCGGCGATGCTGTCATCGTCAATTTCAACTTCTGTATCATCTATATCGAAATCTTCACCACTCTCCTCATCATCGTCGTCATAGTCATCAGCAGTATCGTCTAGATCTTCCAATACAGATGTCTCATTGTAAATGAATGTCTTATCCTCCTCTTCTATGTAAGATCCGTTGACATCGAAATCTAAAATTGTAGCTTTGATTCCTTTACGTAAACGTGCTTCACGATCCTCAACCGCGGAGCTAGCAGACATGCTGAACTGGTTTTGACGTTAGGTATTCTTTTACTGGTTGGATCAGGATGAACACACGCATTTCACAGGCGCAAGAACATCTAAAAAAAATAATTAGACGAAATAAAAACAAATGACAAGATCAACAAATATATATATGCAGGAAATAGATGTGTTACAGGGTCAAACGGATGTCAACCATAAGTGCATTTTGAGCCTTTGCCATATTCTCGATCTGGGTATCAATAAATCGATGCTGTATAATGACGTTAATTACAATGAGTTGTGAGTTAAAATACTAGGATTGAAGTTATCATTTACGAAGTAGTAGTTTCAATATTTTCCCACAATTGTACAGCTGGAAAACTTACGGCAAGGACCACTTTAGAAGATCCTTATCTATTCGCCTAGATAATTGAACTTGCTGCCTTTTCTTCACAATTAAACTAAAAATTTCCAAGTATTAATTTTGAGCCTAAATGCTTTGTTCAACTCCTCCGGATATTAGCAACTTTTCTGGCCGGTTGAGAGACTTATAGGGAACAAGGAGGTTGAGTAAATTAATTTTTTCTTTTGAGTTGAATTGAATAGTTAAACTGTAAAATATTAATATGATACCGTATGTTAAATAGACAAGCTAAAGAGTAAGCTTACATAGTTAAGTGGAAAGGTCGGATACCTAGTTTGCATACTGATTTTTTTTAGAATTATTCTTATCACAAAAAGGTAGTTTAAAAATTATTTTAATTGTAAATTCTGTAGCCAAAGCAACTTCGGGTTGTTATTTGCAGCCAATATCTTTTTATTCTAATTAGGTTATCTCAAGAATTATTTCATAGACAATTGAAATTTTTGAAATATGCCCCAAGTTTTATGCACTGGTACAGGTCTGGACTGCTAGCTTGTAAATATGATTCCGTGGTTTGAATTGTATCAACTACACATTTAGTTCCAGTTCAAGGTTATCCAATATTTCTTCCCAAATGGCTAAACAATAAATTCGTATATGTTAGGGTCATTTTAAGAACTTCACTAAACAAGAACATCATTCGCTAATTCCCAGGAAAGTCTTTTGGAAGCGTTGTCACTTTTCAGTGTCAGCAAGATTGTAAATTGCAAACAAAAATGCATTGGATTAAATGATAATAATATGCTAGCAAAGAAATCCATCATTTCGAAACATGAATCTTGGTAACTGATCAGGCAATGCTAGTTCGTGCCTAATCCAATCATACAATGCAGTTTCCAATTATAGTCGTTCCAAATTTTCAATTCTTTTAGTATTTTGTACTGCTGAACCAGAGGATATGTTGTATTATAATATCAGAAGTGGTCTAAACTACGAACCAAACCACAATGAACTGCAATGCTTATCTATTAGTTTGAGAATTTGATATGGTTATTGCTTAAAAATAATTCAAGAAATCGTACTTATGGAGAAGTGCTGCAAATGTTGTTCTAGATATCTCAAAGCTAAATCTTAAAAGAGAGTAGAGTAGTAAATGAATATGGAGTTCAGTGTATATTAGGCGAATGAATAAATAATACTCTCACTGAAATATCCTCTTACCAGGCGTCTTCTTTATACCGTCCCGTATCCTCCATCTCTATTACATATGCCTGTGCTTGCTCTTCACTCAAGTTAGCATATTTGCCAATAATCTCAGAGAATGTGATCTTCACTTCTCGTGGCATTTTTCCACTAGAGCCACACACAAATACCTTGGCATTCTGTTCAACTACTAGTTTTCCAATTAATTCACGTTCCCCGTATAGTTTATCTTGCACATATTTGTTTGCTGATCCTTCTCTAGAAAAACTGCTGAAAATGTGCAAGTTCGGAAACTCCAGCCAAAATCCATCAATATAATAATCCTTGTTTTTGAACCTGCATCCAAAAAATAGGTAAATTTCTTGTTTAGATCCCAGGTTTAGTATTTCGTCAATTACAGATTTCATTGGAGCCACACCTGTTCCCGGCGATACCATGATCAAAGGTTGATCTCCTTTGTATTTGAAGCTTGATTGATCAATTGAAAAAAAAATCTCGTCTCCAACCTTCGAATCCCTTAGCCAACTTGTACACAACCCTTTTCGTATTCTTCGTATTATTGTCTTGTATTCCACAATTGCAACAATGATCTCAATGCTATTTGTGGATGGTTTCGATGCAATCAGAAATTGACGAGGTTTAATCTTGGGTAACAAATCAAAAATATATGCTAAGGGGATTGATAACTTCAGAAATTCTTGCAAAGTTTCTAATATCAGTCGCCTTGGTCTGTTGGCATAGTCATATAAAACATCAGGTTCTTCTAATCCTGCAAATTCCTTTAGTTTTTCCTGCTCCCTTTGTCCGTCATCACTAGAAGCATCACAGAAGTGCCACAACAATGCAAAAAAACTTCTCTTTGGAATTGACATAATATCCAAATGATACTTGATTAATTTGCGTAACGTTAAATCTTCCACTAGTCCTCCGAAAACAGTTGGGTTTCCCTTTAAAGTTATTTTTTTGTCAGCAACCGCAAGCCATTCAGGTTGCGTTTCGAGTATTGCTTGAACATCTTTATCATTGTTGCAAGGGTATAACGATATGGTGTCTCCAGGTAAATATGTTAGGTCTGTGGATGATATTATTATGTCTCTTACATCCTGAAAATGTTCTCTATTTGTAATTCGGTTATTTCTGCATATTTTGCCTGCTTTTAGCATGGTATTATTTTGCCTTCGTTCACAGCTTGAATTTTCAGATATTGTTGCTCCCATACTATTAATAGATACCGGGTACTCGGGCATGGGGGCATCTTTCTTCTCAATTGCATTTGGAAAAAATTTAGTTAATGCAGTTATTAGCTGCCTTTCCCACTCGATGTAATATCCATCCACACCTTCCGGCGACATTTCATCAGCTTCACATCGTGGCGACAATTCTTGACATCCTAATTGCATCAATCTAGCATGTAACTTTCTAATTGCATAATTGAATTTGGAATATGAAGAGTCCCCCAATCCAAACGTAGTCAAATGCAAATGATGGAATAAATCACTCGGTAACTTCTTCTTCAAGATAAATTTGTAAAACTTTTTAGCATTTCGTGGAAGCTCACCCTGGCCCGTAGTGGAACACAAGATCACCAAATGCATGGTGCTTGTGACGAGTTCTTTCAAAGGAAACTCATCCAATGCTGAAATGTTTGATTTCAAACCGTGTTGTCGTAATTGATACCGCAAGTACGTGGCATATTCTTCAGCATTTCCAGTTTCTGATCCATATAAGATAACTATAGGATACGCGGTACTCATGGCACACACTTATCATCAAGCCAATCAAGACTCTTATTTGCATGAGCTGTCGTCTGTGGATTCTATATATCATTCAAGTCGTGTCCCCTGCCCATTTTTTATTCGAAATGAGACATTCTTTGCTCAAACCAAACAAACATCAACACTAAGTACAAAGTGATAACGTTCTCTAAGTACCCACGGAATAAGCATATACAACAATCATTACATATATAATATCAAGCTAATTATTATAAGGTTGTATACTGAAGTATTCATAATATTTTGAAAAGAATGGCACCAAAAAAAAGAGCTGGTGCTGCTCATGCTACACCTTCCAAGAAAAACAAGAATGTATCCTCACCATCATTGGAACAATACCGTGAATTATTCCAGTCTACCATAAATCTTGTTCTTGACCTTCGGGAAGAAGGTTCTGATGAGCAATTGGCATTTGCATTTTTGAAAGTGCCCTCGAAAAAGTTGTACCCTGATTACTACGAGATTATTGATCAACCAATCTCCCTTACTGAAATCCAAAAGAAGGCCAAAACTAGTTATACTTCTCCATCAGAGTTCTTGGCAGACTTCCAGTTGTTGTTGGATAATGCCATTCAATATAATGACAAAGGATCTTGGATTGTAGCCAATGCTTCCAAGATAAATGAATTTGTCAAAGATCAAATCTCTGAATTTGAAAATGCAACTGGTGAGCAACATCCAAAGCCAACATTGAAATTGAAACTAAAAGGACCGACTGTGAAACAGGAGATAAGCAATACCTCTAGTTCATCTGGTGAAGAAATAACACTTTCAAATTTGCCAGAATATTGCACAAATATACTAAAAGACATGATCAACCATGAATTTAAAGAAGGTATACTCAGTGGCCCTTTTTTGGACGAAGTAGACACTTCAATTTATACCGATTACTTGAATTTTGTTTCAACACCAATGTCGTTCAATACCATTTTGTCTCAATTGGAAAAGAAGAAACTCTTCTCAGCAAAAGTTTCCCTATTGGAAAATTTACAGAAATTTCACGACTCTGCTATCTTGATTTTTTCAAATGCTAAAGCATATAATGATCCCAGTTCAGATATTTATCAAGATGCTGAACAATTGGAGCAACTTTTCTTGGAAAAATATGACGATCTTAAACAAAAGATTGCACCAGAAGACGAATCCAGTAAATTAAAAATCAAATTTCACGCGAAGCCAAAACTAAAAATTAATCTAAGCAAGGCTTCAGCAGATGAGCAAACAACTGATTTCTCTAAGAGAGTCAAGAGAAAGAAAAAGATGGAAATAAAAGAAGAAGTTCCAGAACCTGAAACCAATACTCCTGAAACAAGTGAGATTCCCACTGTCGATATTGACTCATCGGCTCCGATGGATTCATCTACTGTATCTGATGTAAAAGAATCTAGACCGCAACAACCCATAGTCACAGAAAAAACAAACGCCAATACGTTGGGAAAATCATTGGCAACTTTGCCTATTGGTGATTCTGTGATACAAGAAAGTTCAATATATTCATCTGCTGCTGTTTCTAGTCAGATTACTCAACATGTTCAACAAAAAATATCAGCAACTAGTGCTTTACCATTAACAAGAAGCCAGGAAATCAAAAAAAGTTTGTTTCCTACCCATCCGTTGAACTCAGTAGCAACGTTGTTTGAATATAAAGTGTCTGCCAATGGATACACAAACCAAGCTTATTCAATATCTTTACCTCAGGACACTCTGTCGTTCGTGACTTTCAAAGTAGCATTACACAATTTATTATACATCGTCAAGAAAGATGATTTAGTCAATGGGCATGGTTATTTAAATCTGACATCCGATGAAGAATTCCAATGTAAATTATTTGTCAATGATGAGGAAGTTTCAAATGGCGGAAACTGTTTTGAGGAAAAAATAAATAATGAAACCATATTAGGTGTCCAATATGATATCAAATTGAGCTATGGTTTAAATGTTCTCAGTTTTGAATGCAAGGTTGCTCCTAGTTTAAGCAAGAAAATGAAGCCAACTTTAATAAAGGAATCCAATGAAGATTCTGGAGGAAGACATACAAGACACCAATTACAACAAATGAAGATGTCATGGGACGTTGAGACAGTTACATACTATGTTATTTGCTCTTCCGCATAAATTATAATTTGTACATTATACATACATGTATCTATATTGAATCATTTACCAATACAAAAATTTGAAAATACTACTGCAAGTATTTCCTCTACCCCAATTGCTTGACCAGTAACCTTTCCGATACCCTCTACAGACTGCCTTAAGCTTTCAGCAGCAAGTACGACATCTCCTTGCAGCTTCCAGTAGTAGAATTGCGAAAAGCCATATAGCACATCATTTTCTAGTAAATCCTGTACTCTTGTTGACACAATAATAGGTTCACAAGAATCCAAATTAGTAATTTCTCGAAACTTTTCAATCATCTTTTCCTTGAAAGCATTGATTCCAATTTCATTGTAGCAAGAAATGACGTGGAATGAACTTGTCGGGATTTTTAGGATACTTGAAAACGATTGTATGATGGAATCTTCTTGTCCTACAAAGAGATCCAGTTTATTAAGAACAACCATAAGCTTCTTGTTATTATCTTGTAACAACTTTAAATGATTCTGCAAATCAGAGGTATCCAAATTGTTTGCAGCAAGTGGATCAAGAATCAAAATAACTATATCACTTTGTAATGACTTAGCTTTCGCTCTTCTTATTCCCTCTTGTTCTATTTTATCTGTTGTTGTGGTTAATCTAATACCAGCGGTGTCACCCAAGACGACTTTGTATCCGCCAATCTCCAAAGGAACATCTAAAATATCTCGTGTAGTTCCCGCAATATCACTTACAATAGCTGCATTTCTATTTGATAACAAATTCAAAAGTGATGATTTTCCTGCATTGGGAGGGCCTAGTAGCACAAGCTGAAAACCATTAAGAAGAACTTCTGATGATCTTACCCGTTTCAAATACTCTCCAATCTCTTTATCGATTCTCTGAATATGCTTTTCCACATCATCAAATAAAAAGTTTGTCTCCTCAATGTCTTGATCTTCCCCAAAATCGATTATTGTGGTCAAATTAGCAATATTACTTAGTATATCTTCTCTCCACTTCAAAAATACATGTTTGGTTTCTCCAGTCATTGAGGCCAATGTGGCCAATCTTTGAGATTCGGTCTCTGCATTAATCATTTCACTGATCCCTTCTAATTCAGTAAGGTCCAACCTACCATTCAAAAATGCTTGCTTGGAGAATTCTCCCCTTTGAGCAATTCTAATGTTTACACCATTTTGTGGATCGTGTAGCTTCTTAATTTCATCTAATACTGATCTGATTATGACAGTTCCTCCGTGTAAATGTAGCTCCAACATATCATGACCTGTGTAAGTTTTTGGTCCCTTCATGAATAAGGTCAATGCCTCATCCAATATTTGAGAGTCTTTAGGAGAATAAAGTCTTCTCACACTTGCAAATCTGTCCCTTGGTAACTTCTTTTTGCCTGTTAATTTGTGGTAGACGTAAGGTGCTTGAGATCCAGAAATCCTAACAACTCCTATGGCAGATTTACCAAACTTGGTTGACAATGCAAATATAGTGGGGCTCTCATCTTTAACAAGAGCTGAAGTAAGGTGCAGCATATGCCTAACATTATATTTAAGGCATCTTATATATTTTGATGCCATTTGTTGTAAAGAATGATATCATCAGTAGAACGCAAAAAAATAAGATGCCTGAAGACTTTTTACCCCAGCTTTTTCGTCACTGAGCAATGTTTTGCAAAGCCCGTATCTGCAAAAGGCTATTTAGTGTATCGATGCTACTGTACCATGAGAACCCATTAGGCATTCCTCGATTATCTAAGTCAAATGAGCCCAATTCTTCGGGTAGAATGGCAAAAGGGGGTTTGCCAATTAAACAAAAAATTCCAAATGTTAGCAAGATAATACTAGTGTCATCAGCAAAAGGAGGAGTTGGTAAATCAACAGTCTCGGTGAATACGGCTCTAGCTCTTCAAAGGATGGGAAAGAATGTAGGAATTCTTGACGCTGATATTTTTGGTCCTTCCATACCGAGATTGCTCAACTTGAAAGGGGAACCCCGATTATCGAGCACCGGAAAGTTACTTCCATTATCCAATTACGGAATCCAATCTATGTCCATGGGATATTTAATACACGAAGAGCAAGCTGTAGTTTGGCGAGGACTAATGGTAATGAAAGCACTACAGCAATTGCTTTTTGAAGTTGAGTGGTCAAATATAGACTTTCTAGTGATTGACATGCCTCCCGGAACTGGTGATACCCAGTTGTCAATTGGTCAATTATTAAAGGTCGATGGTGCTGTAATTGTAAGCACACCACAAGATATTGCATTAATTGATGCGGTCAAGGGAATTAAGATGTTTACTAAGGTTGGTATTCCAATAGTTGGAGTGGTTCAGAATATGAGCCACTACATCTGTCCGAATTGCAAACATGAATCACATATTTTCAAGTCAGAAGGTGCTACTAGAGTTGCCAAAGAGAACAATTTGAAGATGCTAGGGTCGATACCACTAGACGAACAGATTTGTATACTGTCGGATAGCGGACAGCCAATAGTGATATCAAATCCAGAATCCCCAAGTACAAAACCATATTTTGAGATCTCGAAAAATATTATAGACTTTTGTAATTGATCAATCAATTGCTCAAGCTTTTAATATTCATCTTGAGGTCACTTCAGTACCATGTGAATGAGTACTATGGCTCGTATCGTACAATTAGTTTTACGGTATAATTTGTATATCGATGTAGCCAAATTTCCAAAATCGCGAAGAAATGATTTTCTTGAAGAAACCTAGCTGAAAATAGGTCCGAACAAGAACCGGAAGATATTGATTTCTTTACCAAAGAATATAAGAATGAACAGTATATTGATACTGAGGCCAATTTTAGCCAAAAACATAGTTCGTCCTCTAATAAGAACCCTATCTACCAAACCACTAAAAAGAGAAAATATTGTCGTAGATGGGACCACTTTTGTCGCTGATGAATGGACCAATATCCCACCATTTATCCTTGAATTGACCAAGCGTCAGCTACACAAGAATCGAAATCATCCAATTGGAATTCTCCATGACTTGATTAAAACCAACTTCCAAGGAATGGGCTACACCGTTTACGATGATTTCCACCCTATTGTTACCAAGTTTCAAAATTTCGACGTTTTAGGTTTCCCCGAGGATCACCCAGGAAGGTCTAAGTCGGACACTTATTATTTGAACAAGGACCATTTGCTTAGAACGCATACCTCGGCACATGAGAATGATTGCTTCCATGATTGCAAAACGCCAGGATATTTGATTACTGCTGATGTATATCGTAAAGATGAAATCGATCGCACCCACTATCCAGCGTTCCACCAATTGGAGGGTGCTCGGGTGTGGCTGAAGAAGGATCCTAATTTACTAGATACACTCAAAAAAGACATTAATTCTATCCCAAAAACAAAGATTATTGTTGAAGACCCATTCAGAGAGCAACCATCGAACGAAGGAAATCCAAAACAAAGCTATATGGAGGATGAAGAGGTTAGACTTGTAGCAATCCATTTGAAGAAAACCATAGAATATTTGGTGAATCAGGTTTTTGAAACTGCCAGAAAATCGGCTATCAAAGCAGGATCAACGGAACCGTACTTGAATGAACCTTTAAAGGTGCGATGGGTTGAGGCATACTTTCCTTGGACTTCCCCCTCATGGGAAATCGAAGTTTGGTGGAAAGGAGAATGGTTAGAATGCTGCGGCTGTGGTGTCGTTCAGCAACAGGTGTTACTCAACTCGGGATTAGGAAACGACAAGATAAGCTGGGCATTTGGCATTGGCTTAGACAGAATTGCCATGCTCTTGTTTGGAATTCCCGACATTAGATTATTCTGGTCAGAAGATGAAAGGTTTTCTACTCAATTCAGACAAGGCAGCATAAACACGTTTGTCCCTTATTCGAAACACCCTAGTATTAAACGAGATGTTTCTTTTTGGCTCCCCCAAGATTCTGTCTTGCACGCCAATGATGTCATGGAAATCGTTCGAGAGCATGCTGGTGATTTAGCTGAGAGCGTGGAACTTGTGGACGAGTTTGTTCATCCAAAAACAAATAAAAATTCACAATGCTACAGAATCAATTATCAGTCTATGGATAGAAACTTGACAAATCAAGAGATAAACGAGGTTCATTGCAAAGTTCAAGACGATTTGGTGGCTAACTTTGATGTCGAGATCAGATAGACCATTTTCAACCTGTATATAAATAAAAGTCGATAATAACACCATTTTCGATCCGAGAGTGGACCCGATGGAGCTACCATGTACATAATTAGACACAGGATGGTGGCAAATTCAAATATCTTAACTGAATTGAATATAAATACCATTGAAAATCTCCTCTCAGAACAATAAAAGGGTTTCATGATTCATATTTGATATTTATAATGCATCCCTATCACAGATTTCATTCTTGTGGAATGTCGCCCGTCGGTAAATTTTTGTTAATTGTTGGTGCTGTTTATATGGGGCACCATTTGTACAGAATGAACCACCCAGAATACTTTCCAAGAAATGAGCACCACCGCCATTTTGGAGAATGCTCGCGGAGACGGAGAGTTCAATTTGACGAAGGTAGAGACAAAGAATTGCCTAAAAGCCCACCAGGTCCAAGCAGCAGAAATGACGACTGGTGAGCTACCAAAGACTACGAATAGGTAGCCTAAAAAATATTTTCCTCATATTCAGTATTTTCTTGTATATAGTATTATGAATTATAAGATATTGAAATTTATGTTTTTATTATGTCTATACAAACCTGTAGAAAACAAGGGTTCTATCACCAAAACCAAAAGGCAGACAATATTATAATGGTAGCAATGGCTTCCGGTAATAATGCCATAAAAGTGTAGTACTTATAGTCACCAAATATGATCATGTACTTGCTTGGAGATTCAAAATTTATACCATGGAATGCAGAGACCAACGAGTACGAGCATCGGACAATCAAAACAACCAATGCTGCAATTAATAGTTTTGCAACAATGTTAAATTGCTCTCCATTAGCATGAATAAACAATAAGATCCCTATCATCAATAACACACCAATCAAAAAAAGTACGGAAGAAACTTTGAGCAAAGTCGTAGCTGTAGATGAAACCTCATTCTCGCTGATTTGTGTTGTACCAACAATAGATAAGATAACTGCAACAAGAAGTACAATTGTCATTAATCTGAAGGGCAAGAAGTTGGGCTTTTCTTTCTTGGCTTTGCGCACAGTGACCTCCTCTTCAACTTTGGAAGGATCAGAACCATATCGATACTGAATCTGTGGCAACGTATCTTGCTGGGCGATGAGCATATTTTCAACCAAAGATGAAGTACTTCTTGCAATAAATCCTAAACTGATGGAATCGAATATGTAGGTAGCTGTGAAAACACCAATGTTTAAGGATGATCCATTGATTAAAACTAATCCTGTTATGCCACCCACGATTTTAAATATATGAAACAAACTGAGTAAGAAGAAAAAAGCTAGAATTGACCTCAATGACTTCTCGTGAGATATTTTTAAGGCAGTGATGGTCCCGAATAAAATACCAAGTACTATAAACACAACCAATTGTACTATGGATACTATTTTCCATTCTGTTGATTCTGGTAATTGCATTTTTTCCTTGTCTCTTGTCTTCTAGAAGTGTTGGTTAGAAGAAGTTTTCCAAATAATGTGGAAAATGTGGTATATTTATATTCAACATCCTTATGTGTTGAGTTACTGATAAAACACCAAAATCCCATTATATTTCAAATAATAATCACCGTAAACCAAGTCAACAAAAGTTAATTTGTTGCAAAACCGCTAGTTTAGACGTTGCGGCTGACATTCATACGAAGAATTATTTTTCGCGCTTACGTAAGCGCGAAACTTTTTGTGCTGACTGCTTATGTAATCGCTTAATAGGAAGCTGCAAGTTTCATTTGCTGGCCATAGGAATTATTTTTTACTTCATAGCCGTGCCTCATTTGGTCGAATAAAACTATTCCGATTATATAAGCGGTATCTTTTAGCAAAACTTCGCGCAAGGCTTTTTGAAAACGGTCAAAATGATACGAAAAATACCAATGTTCTATTAGATGGCTATGACATTACTGTCATTTACCTTAGTGCCATTTGAAGAATTAAGAATGTGAAAGTTTTTGGGATATGATGCGGTCTCCGGTGATCATGAACTAAAATCAACGGATAACTATGAAATTTTTGGTTAGTTTTGGAAACAATCAGCAGGATTGCATGATAGGGTGCAACATCGTCCTTTACCTGTGACTACATTACTGTGCCTTCTTTATTTCTTCCATATCTTTAATACAAGAGATCAATTAGTATTGTATAATGGTATTCAGTAGACAAAAATACAAGATATCAAAAGTTTGGATTGCAAGGCAAGATTTGGAAAATATGTAAAACGTTAACAAATTTAATAGAACAATTTGGTAACTAAGGAAAAGCAAAAAAATAGTGACTCCGACGCGGTTCGAACGCGTGCATCTTTACGATAGTAGAACTTGAGTCTACCGCCTTAACCACTCGGCCACAGAGCCTTTTACATTATGCTGACTCCTACGTTTTCGATAAGAACAAAGATACTATTTTCAATTTGAGAATTACTCATATAGGATGTAGAAGATCTTAATTGTTCTTTCAATTCAAATTTCAGTCGCAAGGAATATCTAGTGTACTGTCTATGGTACAAAAAATAGAAAATTTCTTTAAACAATTAATGTTAATTGCCGTTTGTACTTTTGGCACAAGCGTATGCATTAATATAGGTAACACGTTGCATCAACTTGTATTTTGTGCATTTTCCCTATTAACTAAAGGGAGTATTATTTAAATATCATTTACCTCCTTGGTTTGTTGAATTTAATACTAATTTCTTTTACTTCCAATCAATACCTTGTATCATCTTATGACAAATTTGCAATTATCAAAAATGGCAAATTATTCGAAGAAAAACTATATATTTGTCATAAAATCAAAGGAAATTTAAATATATGGTTTAATTTCATTTTCTAACCAGTCCCAGATCTTATCATTGGTGCCAGGATCTGTCAAGTCAGCTCTTGCGTGCGCCTTAACTCCAAAAGAGATGCTATGATCGCCATCTTTGACCTCAGGTGATAATGCAGCATAGAGTTCTGTATATGCTCCTTTTCTCTGTGGATGTAAAACCCAAGAGGCAAGTAGTTGCTGAAATGAAGTGGTGTGTCTCTGCAATTCTGTTTTCAAATATCCAGGACATATTGATGAACTGACTATACTTTGCGCACCAGGATGTTTGCTTGACCAATTACGAGCTTGAATAATTGCTCCGGCTTTACTTTGCCCATATAAAAGAAATTTGTTCCTTGTATTTTCTGGGAGTGACTCAAAGTTCAAGTCTTCCCAGTAGAATCCACCCTGTGGAGCACTTAGTTGGGCTGTTGATGAAACCCACACAATTCTGCTCTCGCCTGGTTTACTCATTTCTGAAGTTTTGATGAAAATTGGGTCTAACAATTTCTGCAATAAATGTGGTCCAACAACATTAGTACCCAATTGTAATTCATAGCCTTGTTTGGTTTTCGAACCATATGGAGGTATCATTACTCCTGCATTATGAATGATGATATCTAATCTTGATTCTTTTGACAAAAATTCTTCAACTGCTGGCTTTATTGACGTCAAATCACTTAAGTCTATTTTTATAAAATGAATGTTAGTGTTGGATACATTGTACTCTTCTGCAACTTCAAGTTGAATCTGCTTGATTGCCGCAAGGGTTTTGCTTTCATTTCTTGAAAATATATATATAGTAGATTTTGTAGAACCTGCTAAGGATTTGACAGTTTCGTAACCTACACCAGTATTGCCTCCTGTTACAATTACAACTTTTCCATCTAGAGTAGGATAGTCATTTTCAGTAAACTTTGGTGCTCCTGGCCAGAAACCATGCAAAAGCATTTTCCAATCTTGCCATGATTTAGCTGGTGCTTCTGGTGCATTCATTGTTGATGATTTGTAAAATTTTAGAAACCAGGATTATTGACTTTTAAGTAGTCGGACGGAACGGATGGCAAGAAATATTAGACAGAGTATTGCAGCCACCGGAAAAATCAATATCGGAAATAGAGCCAAGTCTTGCCATAGAAACCCAGATTGTGCTAAATTCGATACTTAAGATACTAGATGAATTTTTTATAAGTAAATATGATCGATGAAATTAGTTTAATGGTGTATTAAGGATTTAATATAACCTTAGCTGATATTTGTTTCATTATGGAATGAGTACTTTTTTATTAAGATTATATCTTTTTATTTGAATCTAATGTAATTCAGTAATTAGGTTTGAATCCCTAAACTAATATTAACGCTGGAAGGCAAAAAATTAAAGCAGTGGCTTCATTTCCACATTTTTCTTTAATTATATCTATCCTCTCATTGCTAGATACAAATATCATTCTAGGTTAACTTTAAATTGGCATTGGCAAGATACAAAGTCTGCATTGGTTACGTTCTTCTCTTTTATTTCTGTAGTTTTTGTAAGGTTAATACGAAATTTATGTATTTTTCGGAAGTCACAATATCGGGAATAGAAGAGTATAGTAATTTATAAAATAATCGAATTATAATCGAGATTTGAATTTCCCTTACGACAATCCAATTATGTATATATTTTGATGTATAATACTAAATTGTGAACAAAATCATCCGTAGAATTCTTTCTATCTATTTCGGAATACAAAGCCTGGGTTATATATTTCGAATTTCTTAAAATTTAATTACATAAACCGCTATTCCCTTAAAATTAAAAGAAATTGCATGGTTAAAAATGTATACAGTGCTCTTATATTTGATGATCTAGTTTTCCAGCTTTCTTGTTAATGAGAAATAATCAATAAAAAGATATAGAAAACTCTTGAAGGAGCATGAAAATTAGCAAATAGCATTTTAATCATATTCGTTCAAAATCGTTTTGTTAAGATAGAGATCACATTGATGAGGGTTTTGCCAGCAGAACTTGGGAACCAATGGTGTGGCTTGATGTCCCAAAGCTACTAGGTACTCTCTGAAGTTAAGAATTCTTTGTGTCATGTAGTACGTTTTGAAAGTACCATCCTTTTGTCTATTCCCACTCCACAAAGATTCAGCCAAAGCCGCAGTTCTAGGCCAAATCTTTTGCGTTAAAACAGTAGAGTCGACTTGTTCAGACCACAATGCTGCTTCTGCTCCAAGAAGATGCTTATGTTCTTTTTCAGTGAGATTTTGGGCAAATTGGAAATCATATATACGTTGCCAATTATTATAGCCTCCGCACCAATCGCCTGAAAAATCCGCAGTAGAAGGGTCAAGATATCTTGGATCATTTGTTACCCATCCACTACTACCACAATCAAGATAAAGATAATTCAGGGTAGAAACAATAACATCATAACCCTTTCCAGTAAGCTCTTTAATATTGCCTTTATCACCCCAAGTTTGCAAAGCGACTTTGTCCTTTGGAACTTCCTTAACTCCTTCGGGTGAAGTGACAATATCTTCCCACATAATCAATTTTCTATCTTTTGTAGTATTGAAAAATATTGGGAAAGCATGATCAATATAATACTGCAGCAAGTCATTGATTGTTCTAGAAGAATTCTGCTCGTACCAATCTTGAATAACTGTGGAAAAGTTGTAACATGTGCTTTGCAACTCGTCTGCACCAACATGGAAAACATTGTCCACGAAAATATCACTTAATTCATGATAAATATCACTAATGGCTTCGTATGTTTCATCTCTCATTACATCAAGTTGTCCTGGTGGAGGTTCAACAGCCGTGTGGTTTGCCCAATAATCATTCGACCACCAGGAATTTCCACATGCAATAATATCAGGGTTAATTTGCCTCCATCCGGCACGGGCATGGCCTGGCATATCGATTTCCGGAATGACTCTAACACCCCTCTCTTTGGCGTACTCAACAATGTACGCAATTGCATCGGTGGTAAATATTTCGTTTGGAGAATAAGCATCATTTATCATTTCCGGGTGTGATTTCAAAGCAAGTGGCCAACTTTGTGTGTCAACTAAATGCCAATGCAATGAGTTGAGCTTCAGCAATGCCATCAAGTCAATTTGTTCAGCAATTGATTCAGTAGTCAAATAATTACGACCAGTATCGATCATGACTCCTCTATGTGGATAATTTGGTTTGTCTTGAATTAAAACTTCACCTTCAACAATGAACAGATTATTTTCGTATATAATTATTTGTTGCAATGTAGTTAATGCATGAAGAGTACCCCAAATTGTTGTTGAATTGATGCTAATATACTGATCGTCAACGTGCAATGTATAGGACTCATCTACTCCCAATTGCAAGTCAGCATCGTAGTCTTGCACATCGACAACAATTTTATCAAGAGAAGGTGGAGTTTGATCATCTGCTTGAGCATCTCTCTTGACCGGATAAGGTGGAATTGGGTCATAGGCTGGTGGTGGACCCTCAATTGCAGCAGGGTACCATTTCAAGGTGTTCACAGTGGTTATAACCCTGTTTACAGCGTCGGACACAATTTGATTTGGTTGTCCAATATCAAGTGAAAGTGATTCAACATTGATTGGAATACTAGTATTTGTATACCAGGTGACTTCTTGAGGCTCTGGCAAAGGATTTACCTTTGCTGCAAAACCAAAGCCGCATATGCTAAGGAAAACTATCGGAAAGAGCATCGTATATCCATACTAGTTCAAATATATCTTCATTGTAAGGGTCAATTGCATCTCCTTTATATACCTAGTTGTGAAGCCCCTTTTTTTCTTGTGTGGTACGCAACTACTCGATAGTTCGAGCACAATGATATCGCGTTTTGTACAAGAGAACCTCACAATCTACTAGTTCTCTTTATGTTCGTAATTTTCCCAAATTTCATGTTACATTACTTATCTGAGTTTAGTTCCCCTGTTGTATCTGGGGTGAGATTGTTTGTCAACTACCCCAATCGAATATGAAGCAATTGGTAAACTAGACAATGAATCAAACAATATTGACAACTGAACAATGGATTATCGAGAATGCTTTGCTTGAGATGGTTGACATATATCACATAAATGTAACGTTAATTCTTTAAAATGAAACCTGGTTGTACCTGTCTAAGGAACAAAAAATAATAAACTACTACGTAAAGATGGTAAGAACGTCCTAATTTGATAGATATACAATTAAGCGATAACCAAGTGGTTAGGAGCACGTGAAGTTCCGCGCGCAAATTGGGAAGCGGATTTATCCTAGAAGCATAGGAGAAACCCCTACATGGTGAGACCATACTTTTTCTCCACAAACAATGTTTCATTGCATGAATCAAATGAACCGAGAATAATGAATTTGACGCTTCTCCACAAATGATCAATGTTTCATTGACAATTTTCTCTCTATAATTGGTTGACATGTCGGGCACACGATAATTTTCCAAACAATATAGCATATCAATTGCAGCACCACGCAGAAAATTTGGGTGTTGATTGGACCACCACTTTAATAAAATAACCCAATCAACTGTATTTTATCGTTACACATCCCGAAGATTGCTTCAAATCTACTTACTCGTATTGTAACCCTATTGGTAGTAATCAAATCCTGAATATGGCCCCATCGGTAAACGGATGTCAAACCCCGAACACAAAACTTTATTTTCATTTGCCCCTATTATTTTTTAATTCTGTTGAAAGGTAACCAACCTAATTTCCTTGTTAATAAATACGCAAGAAGTGGTGGACGGTTGTTTCACGTTAAGCAATTATGAGGAGTAAACTCATCAGTATGTTTCTTGCCGAAGATGATGGGGTATTTGTGGCAGATCATAATTGACGGATACTACCCCAGTTCCAAAAGACAAACATCCGAGGACTAGTAATAGTTCTCCGTATCTGACTTAATTCAAATATCTTATTAATCAAATTAGGAATGAAATTAAATTGTCACTTTCGGACCTGAAATCTCATTTACAACAACAAATATGCAGTCCAATTCTATTTAGCATAAGATTCTATATGATCAACTTTGCTCGTTTCCACCCTATCATTTTGCATTAGCGATTCAAGTGAATTCTAACCCAATATTTGTTGAAAACTTGGCAATCAGACTCTGAATTGAACCATTCCTAAAGAAGCATTAAGTAATTGACTAGACAGGATACGATACAACCGCATCCTAAGAATTGCTCGTAATCAAAGTCAGGTTTCAAAATCTATTGTATGCAATCTCGATAGTTGTAAATATGTGTGAAAATGTCTTTTGTCTAGTGTAAAATTATAATAGTCGGAATTTTATAAGCACAATTTGTCACCCGTTTGGATAGTTCGTAGAATGACGGTTGAATACAAAAAGTCATCTTACCTGTGTATCGATTAAGAATTCTTTAACAAAGAAAAGAAATTTTCTTGGATCTTCTTATTAATCTGATGCCTTGATTTGAATATTACAAAAATGTTGTTATTGTCGATGTTCGAAGATGGTTTGAGTGTTTAGAAAGAAAGAATAATTTGTTCCAGAATTCAATTTTCTAAGCCTTTGGCACAAAATGGGACAAAAAATCTTCACCATCTTTTGCAGCCATTCTATTTTAAGTGTAACTTTTAGTTCAACTGACCATTAACCCAAATGTAAAGATACGAGCACAATCTATCTAAAATAAAATAACCCTAACTTGTGCTAGAAAAATCTGTTTTGAAAGCTTCGGACTTCAGGAAATCAGGAAACCAAAAAATGCACCGTTTTCATAAAAAATGCTCTACTGTCTTGGCAAGTGTCGCGGAACATTATTTGAAAAGTTCAACGACGTTAACCCAATTAAAACCTGATTTGATTTTCTTGAAATTTCAAAATTAATTTTTAAAATGTAGAACTATAAAAAATATTTCAGCCATTCTCAAACAAGTAAGGCTACACCAGCAGCAATGGCACCAGCCAAATAGTTACCAGCAGAGTTTGCAATGGCTTCATTGGCAGTGGAAACACCAGTGGAACCAGAAACTTCCGAGACCGTGCTTGTAGAGTTAGAATTTGATCCAGATGAAGCCGATTCTACCTTTGTAATATTGGCACAAGTTAACCGATTGTTGTTAGCATCATGAATAACCACACTCAAATTACCGAAGAAAGCAGGATCCAATGGATTTAATGAGATATACTGATCAACATAAGATTGGGAGAAAGGATCACTGGTGATATTTCCATGCCTCCCAGCTAAATCACCTACCTCCAAACCGGCAGGATTAGTACTGGTAGCGGAACCATTGTATGGGTTCAAATGCATCAAAGTACCAGTGCAATTTCCATCAGATGGAACTGGCAATTGATGAATATGGTATGGGAATGGACCCTTTCCTTCAGGTAATCCGCTAACGCTAACCTTGACCAACACTGAACCATTTTTAGCAGACTCAAATTCGACAGATCCAGTAATATTAGATTTGCTGGTTTTGCTAAAGTCGGCAATATATTCAGCACCTTCTGGTGAATCACTCACTACTGGAGCGGCATCAGCCGATACTAAAGCTATAGCGACAGGCAATAAACTGATTAAATTTTTAATAGCAACCATTTTTTTGGTATCAAAATTAATTAAACTTCAATTGAAAGTGGATGAATATCTACCCTAGATTTTACTTTGGTTATCACTAGGGATATATATAGACAAAGTTTTTCATTGCAAGGCATTACGATTTAGGCAAAATCAACAACTTTGTAAATTAGAAAAGTCACCATTTGCACCTTCCGAAATGGACAAAAATATCCTTTGTTTCAGTTTAGTCCCGGCTTTGTCAACCGTTACCAAGAAATGTCTAAAGTCTGAATTATGACAACACAACAATTGTGGAATAAAACGCATCTTTCTGCCACAGTATAAAATCACATTAATCCCACTTTATTACACTCAGCCCTGTGGTGTTCAGGAGTTTGATCATCTGGAAAACGGCTGATAATTGGATATGACGTGAACTCTTAGCGTTGTAAATTAGTTTCTATTTTCAAAGGACTCGAGATACCCCTGAGAAAATATTTGTGCCTGGCCAACCTGCCTTTGTGAAGTTTGTGTCACATTTGATGCCATTATGCATGCATACCGAGTTTACGGTATTTCCTGTGATTGGCTATTTGAAGCATTGCTGATGGAATAGATAATTTCTGAACAACATGGCCCTGCAATCTTCATCAATTTTGGTTGCTACTTATATAACTTTCAAGCATGTAAGCGCTGCAAACAGGGAAACGTGAAATTGGAGGTTAATGTGGATTTTTTATGCTCTCGTATAAATTGAGCAAAAAAGATTGTAGGCAATTGTTGCTGATCTCATAGGCTCAATTTGGTATTTTCTTAAATATGTTTTATGTGAGAATATTCCCGAAAGCCCCCAATTCCACTGACAAAACCTTTGAGCTCCTTCAGGGCTTCTATAAAAGGTTAATAACAATAAGAAAATGTTATGAGGTATCTCTAATTGGTCCAAGTGGGGATATACAATATAATTTTTGAAGAAAGAAGTGCTTTTAACATTCTAGCCAATCAAAGCTAGGTAAAGACAATGGTAGCGAGAAATATCCCATAACAGTTGTCCATGTTGGGGAGCTAAATATCCCAAATTAGGGAGTATTTGCCTTTCGCCATGTGATTCTCATACTATTAACACCACGCTATGGTACTGTACTCGGCTTGGATTTGGTTCAAGAATTGATTACTTGCATTATAACTCTACATGAATATACCGCAACCGTACAACCGATTACTCAAAAGATTACGCTAGTAGGGAACCTCGTTGGTATTTATATTCTACAGTCTCAATCTATCAGGTGATGTGAGTAAATTTGGCTTCTAAAAGTAGAAGTGAGCAGTTAAAATCTTCCTCTTACGTCACCCCTGTTTTTGCATTCATGCACGGTGTCAATTATGTTTTCAAGATGGACGCGAATTCAAAAGTGCTGCATAACCATGTCACATGATTTGAATCCCATGCTTTTTATTTCATGGCAATCATGGCTAATACGAGTTTTTCTCATGACTACATGTGATCACTAACAATGTAAATTGCGAACTTATTCTGTTGATAGTAAACATTAACACTCCTAATTTCTATATAATCTCATATTCCCATGTATATTCCGCTTCTTGGGAGAGTCAATTTGTTTGACTGGCCATTGATTGTCGCATCTCTCTTGCTAGCATGGTCAGAGTTCTTTGTATCTGCAATTACGACAATCCTTCCAAGTTCCATTATAGAATTCTTCACCTTTGCCACAACATGCATATTTAAATTATCTTCTAATCCCATCAACCTTATCAAAAAAGGGAGCAAAAAACGTCGTGACTCTATTGATGATGAAGAAGCTTTTACATATTCTTACATTAATAAGAATTTGCCAAATCTCACCAGGACCCAATATGATCTTATGATTGAATTATTGAATGCCAATGATATAGAAGAGATGGTATCCTTGTTTGGATATGAAATTGAGAGCAGAATAGTGCAAACCAAAGATGACTATTTATTAACAGTACACCGACTCATTGGAAATAGCAATACTTCCGATGAGCGGGTACCAAATGGGAAAGTGGTATACTTGCATCACGGGTTGTTGATGTGCAGTGAGGTCTGGGTTACAATGATTGACAAGTACCAAAATTTACCTTTTATTCTATATGACTTGGGGTACGATGTATGGTTGGGAAATAATCGTGGCAACAAATACAGCCAAAAGCATTTGTTTTTCAATTTACATTCGGCAAAGTTTTGGGATTTCTCTCTCGACGAGTTTGCATTATTTGATATTCCAAATACTATTGATTACATTTTAAAAGTTACAGGTTCGGAGAAGTTGTCATATGTAGGCTTCAGTCAAGGAAGTGCGCAAGCGTTTGCTAGTGTATCAGTTAATTCCGATTTGACAGACAAAATTGATCAGTTGATTGCAATCTCACCGGCAACAACTCCCCACGGTTTATATTCCAAGTTTTTGGATGTTTTGTTGAAATCGTCTCCTAATATCACTTATTTGTTATTTTCAAGACGCATTCTTATGCCTTCCATTGTATTTTGGCAACGAATCATGTACCCACCACTATTTTCTTTTTTGATTGATGCCTCTAATTACTTATTGTTTAATTGGAGAGCAAAGAATATTACAAAATTGCAAAAGTTGAGTAGCTATGCACATTTGTACTCGACAACGTCAGTGAAATCGGTGGTGCATTGGTTTCAGGTAATATCATCATCCAATTTTCAAATGTATCACGATTCGAATTCCAGGTTACTGGGATTGAACCCAATTAGTTATCCTTTAAAAAATATTCAAATTCCCATTCATTTGATATACGGAACGGTTGACTCTTTGGTTGACATCGAGGTGATGCAAAGTCAATTGCCTAGAAAATTCACTGCTGTGCAGCCTGTTGAGCAACATGAGCATTTAGACAATTTGTGGGGCGAGGATGTGTATGAGCAAGTATTTAAACATGTCTTGCGTTATTTGGGAGAAGATACAGATGAAGTATACGCTCGATTATTTCGAGGACACAAATCTCAGGAAAAGCTCATTGAACAATTAATTGACCAAGAATCAACCATAGTTGAGGACCGCAATGAAGAGGATAAGGATGAAGAAGACATAAAAACTTTGAATAATCATCAGCAATCGTATTTAAAGTCAGCCAATGAGAAACATGCAGGTTTAACCAGCGGTGTGAGCTTAGCTGTTGAAGAATCGGCTGCCACTTTGCGGCATCCATCTTCTGGTGCATCCAATTTTGTATAGAAGATAGTGTATTTTAAACAAGAACCAAACTTACTGAGCAAGACAGCATTGGTGTAGACTACATTAACCTTTGAGGCACCAATTACTGCAAAAAGTCGTGTCCCATGCAATCGAATTGTTGCATTTTTTGGTTATGGTTTTTCTAAGCAAATCGTTGGAGAAAACCACAGTCATTAGTTAGTGCAACACCATTGTTAAATCGTTTTCAATCATATATATTATGGCTGAGACGATAACAAACGTATGTCTGTTTGAGAAGAGGTCGCTCAAGAACTTTGCCATTCTTTATTAGCCAAGTTTGATAGTAAGTTATCATCGGCAAAAAAAAATTGTCCCAAAAAAATGACAACCTTGAACCACTTGGGAATTCTATGTCTGCAGCGTAACCCATGAATACTAACAATATTGAATAGACGATGGACAGGAGCATAATGGACGAGCTTCATCCTGACGGTATGTTTTAATCCAAGAATAGCACAGGTGTGATGCCCCGATACTAACCGCTTCTAGCATTAATTCGTCGAGTCAAGCAACACATTCCTAGGTCTTTGCCCTATTACGATAACCATGATGTCAGCAACGAGAACGAAGATCCCATAGTTAAAGAGTTGCAAAAGTTGTACCCACATAAACCGGGAGATGTCATTGTTTACCAACAAAGAGACGAGGTTGAACAGTTTGGTCACGAAGTGCTGCAATACTCATCGAAATTGCTGGAGTTGCTTTATCTACTTTTAGAAGAAAAGAGTCTAGATGACAATATTCGCATTGATATTGAAAACGCCCTATTTGCACTAACATCCTATTTGCCAAAAGTTGCATTAAATACAGCGGCTCTTTCCAAAATGCAAATGTTTTCCACCAGAAAACAAAAAGCAAAGAGACAAAACCTTCACCTACCAAATGACTCCGAAGTATTGTATCCAGAAGGATCATTATCAAAAATACTTGTGGATAATTATCAAACTTTACTTAAGTTTTCATCATCGTATTTCAATTTGTCATTATCCTCCCACATCACCAAGTACACTGTTGAGCTAATATATTCCCTCCAATATTATGAGGTGTACCATTTATTGCATATAATCCCTTCTTTAGAATATTTTTTGGGCTTGCTAGGGTTTGAAGTCATCCCTACGCCATTTGGCCCTTTGGTTAAACCACCAGAGAATTATTTGAATGTTTCCATGCTTCAAGGATTACAGTATCCATTTCCATATCCATTCTACAACTACTCTTATCATTCATTTGATGACAAAGTTGACGAGGAAAAATTCAAGAGGATTAAGATTGCTCCGTATTTGGACATTACCTTGAAGACAGAAAATAAACCAATCAAGAGAAGAGGGAGGAAAAAGAAGAACCCCAATATTGACAGTACCCCAACACCTATTAAGAAACCGAAACAAAGAATAGCTAAAAGAGGGAGACGGAAACAACAGAAAGTTGAAGAAGAAAGCACGCAGAGAATGGTGGAGGAGGATCTTGCTCAGAATAAAAAGGATGAAGATGAAGAACCAGAAGAAGAACTGTATGGTCAAGAAAGACAAGAATTAAACCTCAATCAGGAAGATAAAGATTATGAACAAGTGGTTACGGTTGAAAGCATCGATGAAAATATGATTCTGGATCAATTAAATGCCACAGAATCCGAAAAAATCGAAACAAGAGAAGCAAATGAAATAAGCAGAACTGAAAGCGACCATGAAGAAGAAGAAGATCGTGCTATTATGGATGGAAGTGTTGCAATAGAAGCTTTTGAAAAGCCAAATCTTGAAATCAGAAGTGAAGTTTCTTTTGACACCAATGCTGCTGAACGGGAATCATCGCCAGCTAATACTTCTACACAGCCATATCTTAAAGATGAAATGGGAAGTCAATTTTATAATCAACATCACGAATCAAGTCAACCCCATCAAGATCAGGCTTATTTGCCATATATTCAGTCATCACATATCGCAGGATTTCAACCAATTTTACCTCAACTTCCAACATCACAAATTCCGGAGGGAACCGAGGAGAATATGCTCCAGTCAATGGGCCAGACTACACCAACAAAAACACTTGCGTCATCAACATCTTCTCCTGGAGCTGATTATCAAGATAAGGTTGACAGTGGGAATGATGTGGATCAGGTTCTTCAATTCCAAAATCAACTTAAATTTGTTCCTCAGTCTCCAAAAAGATCACAGTCAGTTACTGGAACAGGATCACAAGGCGAATCCCCCTCATCCATCGAAATTCCCATCGGTGAAGTACCTCTTGGATTAGACGACAGAGGCAAGAAACCAAAATCAGGTGTTATCCACCAGTGTCATTTGGTTGACCCAAATACATTGAATAAGTGCCTAAAAATATTCTACGGGAAAAACGAATTGCTCCGTCATCAGGAATTTGTTCATGCAACCAAAAAGAAAATTTACAAATGTATATATTGTTCTAGAAATGGATCCAAAGTGCAAAGTTACCCTAGACATGATTCCTTGGCGCGACACATAAGAAGAAAACACGGGGTTACTGGAAAAGAAAACAAAATGGCAGTAAACTATGCCAAACAGAATGTGGAGGTCATTGATGATCCAAATCAATTGATCACCAAGCAGCACAATTTTGGAAAGCCATTGCCTCATCCACAATTTCTCAATCCTGACTTTACGATTAAATCAAGTTATGCTGGATTTTTGCTGTTCAGCAGCAAAGACAGTATCCAAAACAAAGTTCCAACTAGTCCAGGATCATCAAACGCTAAAAACAGAGTTATTGATGTTGTTGAGTTGCCAGCAATTCAAGGAGAAAATGGCGGAAGTGGCGCAAGCGATGATAGCGGTAGAAGTGAAGATGAAAACGAAGCAGAGTTACAAGAGCATGAAGTTAAAGAACGAAATCCATCTTCCCTGAGAAAATCCTTTCAACAACAGGATCAGGCAGATATTGACTTGGCTAGGACTATTGCTTTGGAAGCACAGATGCAATTGCAGAAGGAAGAGGGTACACAGCAGAAAACTCAAGTTCAACCTCCACCTCAACCACAAACTCAACCTCTACCTCAACCTCCACCTCAACTGCAGCCTCAGCCCCAACCCCAAACACATCATCAAAATCAACTCCAATCCAAACAAGTTCAACAAACGCTTCTGCAGTCCCAACAAGAAACCCTGCAGCATACTCAGAAACAGGCCCAGCAACGAATTCAGCAACAATATCCATCGTTGTTTCACGTTTCTCCACCGTTGTCTCAACGTTCCCCACCTATGCCTCTACATACTAGCATTCAACAGACCCCACTTCCCCCCATGGGATCTCTAGCTCATGGTCCTTCGCAGGGACCGATACAACCCCCGCAAATATTTATTCCAATGACCAGAGGTCCATATCAAGGCCCAACATTGCCACAAATCAACCAGGGGTTTGCCCTTAGCGCACAGCAGCAGTCATTGCCCCAACAGGGACCCCTTCCTCAGCAAGGCGCAGTTCCTCCTCCATTATCGAACACATCCGGAAGGTCGGCAACGGTATTGCCGCTGATCCAAGAATTGGACAACAGCAATAGTTTTGGCATACATAGCAAGCCCAACAGCTACCGGTTTATGAATTCCCCTGATGCACGGGACAAGTAAAAGCTGCTGATAATAATATCCATAGCTGCAAAATAAATAAATAAATAATACCATTCTAACTAACTATTACCACCGAGTCTTAATAATATTGCGCTGTAGCCGTGCCATGTCTCAACCATGCCTCATGGTTGAGAAAGTCTCCGCAGTTGATATGGCTGCAAAAACCGGGTAACCCGCGGCAAAAAATTGTGCGTCATATCGTGCCCAGCCCAATTGCTACAAATTGTCAAGAACCATTAATTTTTTTACTGCTAAAAAGGATTATTGCAAAACCCGCAACGGCTAGCACAATCCACCGTCTCCACTCCTACCATTCCCCGGAGTGAAGTCATCGAAGATTATTGCAAAGCTACTTGGGGGTCGTGTTGCTACCATAGACGTTTCCCATAACAGCGACAACCAACGATACCTGCCCGTCTCACCGACGACTTGAGGACGTAGTGTGAGTTGTATCATTTTTTTTGCATTTATTTTGCCAGTGGTTTCTTCGTATTGCCCCACCTCTAGCCACCGGTCTTCCACAGGTGGTCTGAAGCACGGCCGGAGTCGTTAGTTATCTGCCGGAGCAAGGGTGTGCCGATACCGTTACCCTAGGTGTTGTGCTTGTTGGTGATCCTCGTTTGTCTTACTATCACATTCTTGTACTGCAATTGGTTGGCCCATAATAGGCGGTGACACCGGTGTTGCCCAAATTTTGACTTGTTGTCCGCCATGAACGAAAATCACAAGTTGTATTATTACCCCGTGGAGGCTTATCCTGACAGAGTAAACCCCCAGCTGCAAATGCAAGTTCCCCCTCCTAATGGCGGAGCCCAATTGCATTCCCCTCAACAAAATTACCCGCAAACGGCCTTGGGCCCCCACCCTCCGCACTTACCTCAACAGATAAGTAATCAGACCATGAACGAGAGAAGAGACAATCCAATTCATAATGTTTCTACCATTTCATCCCCCACAAATACTACTTTTTCTACCCACCCCAGCCTTGGATTCCCGACTGGCCTCCGTTTTGCAACTTTTTCTCCAAATTCAATTTCAAGCGCTGGGAATCCACCGAGTAGTAGCTTTCAACGACCGCCAGATGCATCTACAGCTGACAGCTCTTACTCCTTACCTTCGGTCGCTAAAGTTGAATCGGCCGGTGCGCTTTCGCGCGCGCAACCCCAAGCTCAGCCCCCGGAACCCACCGTACCACCCGAGAAATTATCCCCAGAACAGCAGCTCAAGTTGCTCATCACTTTTGATCCGATTACAGTGGAAGAGTTTGCCAAGCATTTAAACAAGTTGGCGTACATGATCTATGATGCCGAAATTTCTGAGTCAGGAATGTTTGTTGAAATGAAAAGAAAGTATTTTCAACTTATGGATTCATTGGCTCGATATGTGAACTTCAGAAACCCAATACAATCTAGACTATATGTAATTGTTGAAAAAAATTTTGATATTTTCATCAAAATATCCACTAATCACAAACTAATGGAAGTGTCTACAAGGACAATCCGATTTTTGACTGAGGTGATGATGAATTTAAACTATTGGGAGATTTATAACTTATTGAACTGGAAACCTGTGATTTATCACTTTTTGACCGTCATTGATTTTGACATTAATGATTGTTATTCCAAATTTGTTAATGAATACGCCCGATTCACATACCGGAAAGTTCATCAACCAGATCCCAAATCAAGACCTAACCGACCCTACAGAAAGAATTCGAAAAAGATGACATATGCAATGAATTCAAAACTTGCTGGTTCTGACTCTTCTGCTAATGAAGACGAAGGCTCGCCTTCTTTCTATTCATTAAATCCTGCAACTACAGAGCATGACAAATTTGTCATGGCTAGTATGGCAGGCATGACACCAAAAGAGAGGAGAAAATATAAAGGAGAGTCGAAGGCAAATGCTCATCGGGTAATTAAAAAGTCTGCTGTTGTGAAGATTTCCAACAAGTCTTCAAATTACGATCCTGATGTTGTTCATGAATGTCAATTGCCTTCTCCAGACGAGCCCCATAAATTGTGTTTAAGAAGGTTCTCAAGGAAGTATGAATTAATAAGACACCAAGAAACTGTGCATTCAAAAAAGAAAAAATTATTTAAATGCTATGTTTGTGTTAAACAGAACCCTGGAGTGGGCCCCAGGATATTCACTCGTCATGACACGTTAGCAAAGCACATCAGGGTTAACCATAAGATATCAGGAAAAGAAGCCAAGGCTGAAGTTGCTTATTCAAAAAAGCACGCAGAAGTCGTTGAAGAAGGGGATATTACCGTCCATGTTGGTAGGCGCAAAACAAAAGTAGACTTCGAATTAAGAGCTCATATGGAGAAGAAGAAAACTGATGATGAATCTGGTTTTGTTGAAACCGATATAGAATCTGGTGACGAAGAAGTTGTGACATTTAATAATGCTCGCATTGAAGCATAGATACATTCCTTTTTTTTGTCTTTGCATGATTTCTTATTATTCCAATTAACTTTCATTTCCTGTTCAAGTTTATAGCATTCAATTCATGTTTTAGTGCTTCAAAGATGTATATTTTACATACACATATATTATAAAAGTTTATTTTCATATTCTTGCTGTTCGATAACTGCTCTTTTGATCTCTTCATCGTCGATTGCATTGAAAACTTCCTTTGAGAGCGTCCTCAAACCAGTAACTTGACGTTCAAGATCAGGAAAAGGTATAACCGTGTCGAAAACTAGAGTATTTTTTACATCACTTTCGACTTTGAAAATGCGTGATTTCGATGGTTGAGTATTTTGTTGGTAGAAAGTTAAGTTGGTAAAAGGATCTTTGATACCTCGTCCATAAACCTGAGTTTTGGTCTCAAAAATTTTGCTATTGTATTCTCTTGTTTGTTTTGCAATTTGATGCAACCATGTTGGATCAGTTTGGTAATTAACAATAGGTGTGGCGGTTAGTGGAGTAGCACCTCCTGTTCCTCCTTCTCCTAATACATTGGGGAGTTTCACCATGTTCGGGGATAGTTCCATTGGATCAGCATATTCTCCAGCTATGTCCCCATTGTCAATAGCTTTTTGTTCCCAAAAGTCATCAATAACTTTCTTCCCTTGCTTAATCATTTTGGCTCCAAATTCTCGAAATATGGATCTGGCAGCTACTAAATTTACTGCTCTTCCTTTGTACGAATTAGGAATCAAACCTCGGTCTATTAAATCCATCTTTTCTTCATAGGTACACACTTTCTTGAAAAGTGATCGATGTGTTTTGAATAACAAATAGGAATCACGAAATCCCACCAATCGTGCTGGTTCTGTGGAAATCATGTACAATTTATCTCCTTTCCCTAGCAATTTGAATGTCTTCATTCTGAATTGTCTTTCTCCATTCAAATTTCCCAAGTCATCAATCTTCTCTTGGCCCTTTGGATCTTCATTGGGCATGTACACTTCATCGTCAACTACTTTCAAAGGATTACCCTGTTCATCAAAAACTGCTGAATCAAACACCATTATCTTAGTCTTCTTTCTTCCTCTCTTCTTTGGCTTTCTTTCTTCTTCCTCTCCCTCTGCTTCTTTCTCTTCTTCACCTGCTTCTCCTTCCCCATCTCCTTCACCTTCTCCTTCATCTTCATCTTCATCATCCTCTTCATCTAGTTTACTTTCTTCTGGGTCTTCGGGTTCTACAGATTCTGTTGCTCTCCTCTTTCGTGTTCTTCTAACAATTTCTGAATCCTCTTCATCTTCTTCTACATCTTCATCATCATCATCTTGTTCCTCTTCCTCTTCATTCTCCTCTTGTTTATACTCGTCGTCTCCTGTTACAGGTATATCCTCTTCTGGGTTTTCGTTGAGATCCAGCTTTTCTTGCTTGACGGAATTTGGCGACTTTGAATTGGGAGAGCCTGCCGCAGACCCACTTGATCTTTTGGCCATTTCTTCAATGTGTGTGCTAATGATCCAATGGTTGTAGCTTGTCGAAATTTACCACTTTCAATTGTTGTGATAGGTCGTGTGAATTTGTCAAGAATATTGACAATCTTATCATTTGCTACCAAGTGTAAATACGAGTATATGGTTTAGCTTTTCAAGACTTGATATTTCATAGCTGAAAGTATATATATTTACAGGATGCTTATACTAAACTATGTACTGTGATTGATTATAATTCGTCATCTTTCTTTTCTTTGGCGGGCTTCTCATTCTTGAATGCTGCTTTTCCATCCAAATATTTATCGAAGGCATCATTGTTCTCGGGGAAAGGTCTTTTACCCAATAGTCTTATCATGTCTTCTCTTGTGATAAACTCTTTCTTTAATAATTCGGTAGCCACTAGTTCCACTTCCTTAGATTTTTCTGTCAAAAGTTTCTTGCATCTTTGATAACATTCACTTACGATACGTTGAACTTCTTCATCAATCTTCTTACTGGTTTCATCACTGAAAGGCTTAGTCCAGTTGTCTTGTGATTGTAAATCCAAATAGTTTACCATACCTATCTTTTTGGACATCCCAAAACGCAAGACCATAGAATTTGCTATGTTTGTCACCTTCTTAAAATCATCGTGAGCTCCACTTGTAACAGAAGCAAAATTTAACTCTTCAGACACACGACCACCTAATGTCATAATCATTCTATCGTACAATTGCAAGGTTGTCAACAAGTGTTCATCAGGAGGTAAGTACTGGGCATAACCCAATGCCCCTTGACCACGAGGAATAATTGACACTTTGAGCAATGGATGAGCATATTGTAAATACCACCCACAGATAGCATGACCTGCTTCATGGTAGGCAACAATCTTTTGCTCTTCTGGATTCAACACTTTCGATTTCTTTTCAACTCCTCCGATAACCCTTTCAATAGCCAATTCAAAATGTCTTAAGGTGACTGATTCAGCATTAAATCTTGCTCCAATTAAAGCGGCTTCGTTACACACGTTTGCAATATCGGCACCGGAGAAACCTGGTGTCAATGCTGCTAACCTTCCAGGTAAATCAGGGTCAATATCTTTCTGCAATTTGATTTTTCTCAAATGAACTTCGAAAATCTCTTTTCTACCCTGTAGTTCTGGGTTGTCAATGTGAATTCGTCTATCGAATCTCCCTGGTCTTAACAAGGCCTTATCTAAGATATCTGCTCTGTTTGTACCTGCAAGCACCACCACGTGATCGCTGGTGTCAAAACCATCCATTTCAACCAATAATTGGTTTAACGTGGTTTCACGTTCGTCATTTGCACCTGTAGCATTGCCCTTAGAACGTTGTTTACCAATAGCATCGATTTCATCGACAAACACAATCGAAGGGGCATTTTCACGTGCGGTTTTGAATAAATCACGAACACGAGAAGCACCTACACCAACAAACATTTCAACAAATTCTGATCCGGAAACAGAATAAAATGGTACACCAGCTTCTCCTGCCGTGGCTTTTGCAATCAAAGTCTTACCTGTTCCTGGTGGGCCTGACAATATTGCTCCTCTAGGTATCTTGGCACCTAATTTTTCGTATTTATCTGGGTTTTGCAAGAATTTGACAAATTCCATAACTTCTTCCTTAGCTTCAGACATGCCAGCTACGTCTCTAAATCTTATTTTGACATCTGTGTCTTGATTGAACTTTTTTGCTGTTGATTTACCAAATCCCAAAGGACCACCCATTCCACCCATAGTAGCCTTCTTTGTCATGTAATAAATGGCTCCCAAAAACAAAAGAGTGGGTAAGAAGCTGATCATCATCTTAGATGTACTTCCTTCGTTGCTGTATACAACAGGAACTCTCAATGGGTAAGCGACTTCGAAGCTATCTTGCACTTCTCTTAAACTACGTTCAAAAGTTTCCACCGACCCAATGTTGAAATAATATTTGTGGCCAGGGTATTGCTGATGGCCATGGTCGTTCAACTCAATAAAAGCAGTTTTGTTGTTAACAACGACCACTCTTGAAACAAGATTTTTAGCCAAGAAATTGGAAGTGAATTGCTGGAAGGTTATTTCATTGCTATCGTCATCAGACATATTGTAGAAGATGTAAAACAATAATAACATTAATGCTGCTCCTTGGAAAGCTCTCATCGGAGAAAATCCAAATTCGACATCTAGTATTTTCTTGTCTTCAAGCTTCTTCTTTTCATTTGGTTTCTTATTAGAATTGTTTTTGATATTGTTATTGTTGTTATTGCCATTTTTATTATTGGAGTCATTCCCCTTCAGGTATACAGAGAAACCACCCTTTGTTGTTTTTTCGATAGCATCCATCAATTTGCTAAAATTAACGTGACTCGAGTATTGGACTGGGCAGAGAGGATTAACCATTTCTTTATCAGTTGCAAAAGGAGTGGAAGCTAACGTGTCGAATATCTTGAACCAATATGTAACGGCCTCAATGTCGACATCTTCAATTTCAGACAAATCTTGAATAGCGTCTGCATGATCAGCGGTGGGTGACAAATTAGAATATGCTCGTAATAACTTCTCCACCTTAGGGTCGCTGAATTCAAGTTCGTCTAAATAGGCTCTATTGTTCAGAAGTGCCCAATAAATGTGGAAATACCCAAGAATCTCGGCACTTCGAATAGAAACACCGGTTTCTTGCTTGAATTTATTCTTGATATCATAAATAATTTGACCTGGGTTTCTGTCCAAGTCTGAGGCGTCACATTGAGATACAAATTCGTCAAGCATGAACTTGTATTGTTTCAACAAAAGCTCTAAATGAGAGGGCTCAAACGGATGTTCAATTTCAATTTTGGGAACTCCATTAACCATTGGATTACGCAATCCCATAATATCCCCCTTTGCAAAAGGATCAAATCCCTTGGGAAATATCGTTCTGAATTTGTCCAATTCTTTCTTTAATTTGTCCAATTCATCGTTATTGCTATTCCTTTGAAACAACGGTCTGGAGATGTGCAACTTTCTCGACCACACTTGGGCTAAGGCAGCAGACACATAAGTTCTTGATATCCGTGTCAAAACTATCGGAGCCTTCTTCCTAGAAGCAAGCATACTCATGGCTAGCATGCGCTGGTATGGACAGGAAATGAACTGATATCGGTGGCGACTGAACCGTAAAGACTCAAAAACCGAAAATTGTCAGTCCCATTTTGGTACTCCCCACTACCACCAAAATCGGTACACTACGGATCATATAAAATGACACGGATCCGGCTATTGAAAAGGAGGGTTGCAATGTATGTTGAATAATAGACCGTTCTGAATAGACCGTCATGAAGCATTCGTTTACATAATACTTTTACTATGTTGCGTTCATTCCCCGCTTTAATTTGAATGAGCAGTCTCACGACTTACTGCACCCAATGGGTAATGATTCATTCATGTGGTTCCGGAGACTTTTCATAGGAGAGACTTCTCGTATTAGAAACTTCTTAATTTAGAGATGAGGATGAAGTTTACCTTATAATCTTGGATGTACTCCTACTACAAAGTGATCTACCAATAATCTGTTTTGAGTCTGGTAAGAGGATTCGTAGTACTCAGATCTTGACTATATTGTATCTTAGCTATACAGGTTAAAGATATGTTGCTTTCTCAGTAATACATCTTGTACTGGGCAACAACAGGTCTGTGGTCACTAAATCTGTAGTCATCATACAAGATGTTGTCTACAACTTCATGAGAAATGGCTGCTGTTGATCCTTGATTTGTTGAAAGTGGAGACCACACAAAATCAATATTGTCACCTTCCCCGCCAGGAGGAAACCCGGAATATGTATGGAGACTGCTGTTGAGCTGACTGTATGCAGCAACTGCTGAGTCTTTCAATACCTTTTCAATGGTGGTGTACGAAGCGTCGGTGTTTTTCGAATTAAAATCACCACTCAAGAAGGTCTGATAGTTGTTGGGAACCGATTCAATATAATTGGATATTTCAGTGGCACTGAATTGTCTCGCATCTTCTGATTGCTGGTCAAAATGGGTGTTGAAATAGTTGACAATGGCACCGGTTTCAATATGCAAGAATGTTCCAATGGTCACTATTCTTTTTGTTGCTGCACCTGGGTATTTTGAAGGAAGGTCAGGTGTTGTACTAAGCCATTTCCAAGTACCATTTAACAATTTCCACTCTTGCTGATTGTATAATATAGCGGAGTACTCGCCGGCCTCTACTCCATCATCCCTACCAACTCCCAAATGGGTCCAGGGCCAAGACGAATTTTGGCCATTCAATCCAATTTTGACGTCTTCTACTTGGTTAAAAAGGGCTTCTTGAAGTCCAACCAATGTTGGGTACTCATTAACCTTTGACTTCAAAGCTTTCACAACTCCATATTTTCTTTGGCTCCATGGCAATTCATGGTCCATTCTTTTTTCAGGAGGTGCATCATATCTAACATTGTTTGAATAAACTCTAAACTCCAACTGTTTAGCTGTCCTTTTTGCAAGCAATGGGGTATTGTCACTAAGTGACTTCTTGAGAGATTCAAAATTTTCACCACGAAACAAGAAGCCTACAACGAAAAGCGTTGCACAGGTGTAAAATACCAAAGAAACAATCCTAGTTGTTGACTCAGACTTCATCTTTCTTATGTTTGGTTGGCTTATTTGTGTGAGAAAGGAATATAGTTGAATCTAGGAGTTGAAACTTGGAGCATTTGCTGTATATATAGCCAATTTTCATGTCCTTTATCCTGTGGGTTTCATCATGATAAGATCACTCAAGAGCACGCAATTGATTTGAAATGCCATGTCTAAATATTCAGGGGGAACGTGTTTGATGTCTGATCTGCATGAAGGTCCAACAAAGAGCCATACTCATGAATTTCCCATGAATGGCTATTCAAGTGTGGAAAATTCGTGAAAAAGAACTGAAACAATGGAATGGTTGAAGGGAGCTCCCTGGATCAACGCATGTTACAAGAAAATCAATGAAGGCTATTCCAAGTACAGATCTGCCTTGGATAATGAGTCTTTGTACATATTTCCACGATGGGAAAGGTAATTGGCAACTACCATTATCGTTTATTGTGAAGAACGTTTATTCATGAGTTGCCAAATCTTGCGCGCAAAACGTGTCAATTTTTGCAACCATAGAAAATCAGGAACAGGAAATAAGAAAAAACTCTGGCAACCACCACACGTGCTGCGCAACACCTAATCACATTCATCTCTGCTTGAATAACTGTACCCCTGTAAGGTATTCTAATTTGGTATTCAAGTATTCTTGTGAATGGTTATGTGTATTGTGCGTGCAGGTTGCGACAATCGTTAGCTATTGTACTTTATTGCACCAAGCCCACGGTTTTGCTATAGTCTCAATATATACCCCTTATATTGGTTATAATTATGTTTGACAGAGGTTGTTCTAGCGTTAAAAGTGTTAGAAGCTGTAAGGACATATGACTTGTAATCGTGTACCAAGTTGCAATTTACAGAAAAGTATCCTCTTCGGATATGGTTTCTGTGGCATCCTGGAAGACTTCATTTGATTCGTCGAGGATGTGAAAGCATTGTACGTTTGCAATACAAGAAAAATGCAGAATAATACTATGCTTGAAAGTAATCGATTCCCCTAATTTGAACTTCTACAAGGTCAGAAATTCCCACTGGAGCATTGAAGCTAAGCAGCTCTTTGTAACCAATATCCAGAAAGCGTTATGAACGATGACAACCGATGCAAGGTCCATGTGGTGAGGATTCCGAAAAAGCTTAATTGTATGAACAGACAAATTTCCAATAAGGTTTAGTTTTATGAAAGAAATTACATGCTACATTTATTTAACTTGAGGATTCTTCATTAAATATGGAACTAGAGACAGTTGCAATTCTAGCCAACTACAGATTGCTCGGAAAAATATTATGCAGGACACCTTTCAAATATTTTATACTGACGCAAGTGCGCAATTTCCCCGTAAAGGACCCCTAGATCAACAAGAACTTGATATAAAAGCCACCATCTCCTCAGTGCATCCAAGAATCCAAGCACAAGGGGATTATGGAAAAATGAAGAACTTGTAGAAAGACAAAGACAGTTGAAATCACATTCTCAATTTTTTTAGTAACATAGAATACCAGCTTGTTTCTAGGCTATTTAGAGAACTGGGCAACGACACCAACAACGCCATCGACGCCATCGACGCCCAAAAGATAGACTTTTCGACAGTTCTTTGAAGGACGGTGGATTACATACAAGATGCATGTCGTAGATTCATGGTTCGTGTGCGAATCCAATAGCGCTTATCGCTGTTGCCACTGTGGTAAGGCTCCACAAAAACGTTATCGGACATAGCCGAGACTTTCCCCATTTAGCTAGGTTCCAGGACGGTATAAATATAATGGATGCAATTTCCATATTCTTGATAGACAACCAGTCTTGGAATTATCAACAATGGTTAAGTCGTTCAGTGCAGAAGAGTTCAAAACACAGATTGTCAGACAATATACTGACGTAATTGGTGAGAAGATAGGAGGTAAGATCGTCGGGTTTTCTGATCAATGGTTTGCAGATGCTGAAAATTTGATCAAACCAAAAGAGCCTGTGCGGGATGCCACCCGTTTTACATATGCAGGGGCTTGGTATGATGGGTGGGAAACAAGAAGGCACAACGAGGAAGAAGCAGACTGGGTAGTGTTTCAATTGGGAGTCAGTTCTGCCAAATTAATTGCATGCGAAGTAGACACTGCATTTTTTAACGGGAATCATGCTCCCAGTATTTCTGTGGAGGCTATTCAATATTTAGCGGACGACTTTGACTTGAACAAGGTCAAGGAGAGCGATTGGGAGACCGTCATTGACAGAGTGGAATGTGGTCCCTCGCAAAAGCATTTCTTCTCTCGTGGAGAACTGACCAAGAAGAACTATACACACGCGAGATTGAGAATGTATCCCGATGGCGGAATCGCTCGCTTCCGGTTGTATGGTAGCGTGATTCCGGTATTTCCTGATAGTATAGACTCTGTAATAGACTTTGCTTCTGTTAAAAATGGCGGGGTGGCCATCAAGGTAAGCGACCAGCATTTTGGTACGGCAGACAATTTACTACTTCCCGGCCGGGGCCACGATATGTCCGACGGGTGGGAGACAAAGAGATCTAGAGAGCCTGGTCATACTGATTGGGTGGTTATCAGATTAGGAGCCCCTGTTGTATTGCAGAGGTTGATCGTTGACACTGCCCACTTCCGAGGAAATTTCCCTCAGAAGATCAATGTCAGGGCCATTAACGTCAACGACGAATCTCAGATACCCCAAGACTTGACACAATGGGACGAGATTGTACCTGATTCAAAAACTTTGGCCGACAAGGAACATGAGTATGAAGTTAGTAGTTCCAAGGTGTATAGTCACATCCGGCTTACGATTATCCCTGATGGTGGTGTCAAAAGAGTTCGTGCTTTTGGGACTGCTGCGTGAGATGATCATCGCGATAGTAGAGCGTTTTTCTTGTGAATAATATTTAGAGCAATAAAGCTATGCATCGATTATTCGCCCATTTGGCTCAAAGGGTCCCTGCTAGACAATTGGCTATCAATGATAGTCATATAACATACGAAAGGCAACTTGATGTTGTGAAATTTCTAAATGAGTCCGTAGTGGGCACCAACACGTTCTACTGCAAGACATTTCTTCGAGAATACCTTGCTCGAATAGAAAAGTCAGACCAAGAGGTCGCCGACGAACTATACGAGTTGTATTGTACACCGAGCATACTCAATTCAAGCGAACCAGATCCATCGCAAACCGATATCGTTCGCTACTATGTTGGTGGGTTGCACCTGTCATCGGTTGTAGACGACAGTTTGTTGGCGATTAAAGAATCCCCGCGGGTGATTTCTGGCAGCAACACCACGGGCCTCCGGACGTGGGAGGCAGCATTATACTTGTCAAACTATTTAAACGATGTTGAGAAGAAGCCTTTCAGTCTAGCTCATAAAACTGTCCTTGAGTTGGGCTGCGGTACAGGTTTACTAGGTTTGTCCTTGGTGAAGAATTACCGCAAGCTGATATGCCCGATCAATGAGGTCGTATTAACGGACGGATCTACCACTGTGTTCGACAACTTGAGGGATACCCTCGAATTGAACACGCTAGCCCAAGATTCCTCCATCACTTGTCGCCAATTGATGTGGGGACCTGAGTCGTTTTTTGAACACGGCCTGGACAAGATAGACGTTGTTGTTGGCGCAGACATCACCTACGATTCCAGCGTTGTGGAATTGTTGTGCATCACCATCGACGACTTCTTTGTCCATAGAGGCACCGAGGTTGCTATAATAGCTGCTACAGTGAGAAACACTGACACTATTGAGGCATGGGAACATGCACTTGCGAAACGGTTCAACCCGGAAAACTACAGTGAGTGGTGTGTCAAGCACACAGAAACAAACCCGCACACATTAGACGCCATGTGCTGGTTCCATCCAAACACCCCGGAGATAAGGATATACGAGATACACAACTTCAGAGTACATAGCTAACGATGCCGGATTATCAGTGCCGTAAAACTGGGGAAATTGGTCCCGGGTTGTGCTCCTGCATATACCTCTGGCCAATAGAATTGTCCCGCGCAACACCGACTGAGGAAAAACTCTGAAAAAATTCAATCCATACAAGCAATACGGTTGACACCATAAGTTAAGTCTATCATCAACAATGGCTACTGCTCCAAGATTCCCCACCCCTGTTGCTAAGACATTCTGGCCATACGCTGCCGGTGGTATGTATTGCGTTGCACGATAGGCAACATTAATGCTGATATCTGCAGTCCTTTGCGTGCTTTCATGATCAAGTGTGCTCAATTGGACGGTTACCGAGATATCACAGCTTCTGCATGGATATATGGGACGGTACTAACGATTCTAGCTGCTATCACCTATTACTTCATCTGGAAAGCATCCATTGCATCCCTGAACACCGATGAGTTCATAAATGATCCAAGACACCCAAGATTCGCTTCTGGTGGAAAGTTTATTGATTTGGAAAAGAAAGATTAGATATAGGGTTTGAACAAGCAGACACACTCTGCTTGTGTATAGATTCATGAAATTCACGGGGATGGTATCATGTCCTTGACGCTCCATATATAAAATCCATTCTAGTATTAATATACACAGGTTGAAATATTTGCATAGTGGAACCCCCAGCTCCGACGTTGATGAGGATTTCTTCTATTTGGAATCGCGAATGAATCAACGTGATCCAGAAGAAGTACATACTTGCTTCCAACTAGACAAGGCTGTGAAGTAGAACAGGAAATAATGGATCTGGAAGCCGGTCATTAACTCGAAACCAACCGCAGCGGGATTAACTTCTCAATCGTACTAATGCACTTGTACAAAACCGCATAATTAGCCTTCGTTGCCATTAAGTCTCTAACCCCATACTATGATTAGGTAACCTGCGGTGGTGACGGGGTCACGTTTTTTCACACGTGATCCACAACCAATAGAACTGTTAGTGTAGTAATCAATACTCATCATCATCCTTTCTTGGGGTAACCCATCTCGGAACCGAGCATCACGATTATTAATCTAAGGTGTCAGCCGTGATTTCTGCTGCCCCAGTCATATTTAAACACAGCCATCACCTTCATCGAAGTGCACAAGATACTTATTCTAATTTGACCTCATTCAAGAGTCTAGCAACCATGTTCACACATAAGATAATTGGCAAATCTCAAACTCCCCTTCTTCACAGATTGTTGTCGTTCAAGACGTTACCGACTCCGAATCCAAATGCATTGAAGTTCATATCGCCAGAAAAGAACATACTACCTTTGCCAAACAAGACATATGAGTTCACGTCGACGTTGCAAGCAGTACATTCCCCTTTAGCATTGCAGCTATTCCGGTTGCCCGGGGTGAAATCAGTGATGTTGGGCCCCGATTTCTTGACCGTGAATAAACAGGACCACGTCAACTGGGCTAATTTGAGGCCGGAGGTGACCGAGTTGATGGATCAGTTCTTGTCCAAGGGTGACGAGCCTGTAGTAACCAAGGAGTTGTTGCAAGAAACGGAAAAGGAAATGAACGGCGAAGAGGATTCGGAGTTGGTGTCAATGATTAAGGAGTTAATAGAAACAAGAATAAGACCTGCTATTCAGGACGATGGTGGCGATATTGAGTATAAGGCGTTCGATGAGGAGACCGGGACTGTTTTCTTGAAACTTCAAGGTGCTTGTAAGTCATGCTCTGCCAGTGAAGATACATTGAAAAATGGAATAGAGTCAATGTTGAAACACTATATTGACGAGGTCAATGAGGTGGTGCAAATTTTGGATCCTGAAGAAGAGATTGCCATGAAAGAGTTTGAGCGGTTGGAACAACAATTGCTGTCTAGAAGGATGGAAGCCCCTCCTAGCTTATAGTCAATGCATATGTCAATTTATTGCTAATGTACACCTATTTATTTATCTGTGTCGTAGTTTTTGATCTTATCTAAGACATGTAGTCTCAATTTAGCCATTTCCACGTCTCTGTCGAGCCGGCTCTTGCTTTGTTTCAATAGCTCGTCATCAATACATTCTTTGCCTAAACAAACTCGGACTTGCTCGAATAAATTTGCAAGCCATTGGTTTGTAAACTTTGTCCAGATCTTGGAAACATGGTTAAAACCAACCACCCAACCCAACGCTGCCAAAGCCAAGCACGCATTGGCAGTGAACTCAAAATATTGATATGCAAAGAAAGACACCAAAGAAATAGGAAGTTGGTAATACATAAATGCTGTGCCAAGAGCTCGGTAAACTACCGGTTGTAACTCTTCGGCCACTCTTCTATTAATGACATCATTCTTGAGTTCAGAGAGGGGATTAACTCCAATTTCTGTGGCATCTGCCTGATCCTCAGCAGTGATTTTCCCCTTTAGAAAGTCAAACCTTTCTATGCTTTTGTTCATAAAAGCGACATTGAAAAAGTCCTTTATATCATATTCAACATTGTCGTTTTTGTAATACAATCTCCACCAGTTGAGCCTGTGTCTGAAGAAAGCTCTGGTTTTAGGCTCGAATTGATACGACAATTCGGAATGTACGGCGTCAACGAAACGAGCAATTTCAATATTGACTAGCCGGTTTGTTTCGGTGGGGGTGGTGGACGTCTCTATTATCGACGTAATATTGGTAGTGATTTTATGTAGTAACCATGATTGCAAATTTTCTGACCTCATGAACCACGAAATAGCCTTTTGTAATTGATAAATGTTGCTGTTTTTCATATTTTCAAAGTAGATGGACGATGCAGACACGTCATGATCAAGGAATTGCTGGATTCCATCGGCTGCCAAGTTACTGTCAATCTTTATTAAGTGATTTCCTGTATTGTTATCAAAAGAAACTGGCGAAGTATCGGTGCTGGGAGGAGAGTATTCACAATTGTCGACCACATTTAACAATATTTTGTTTTGAATTTGCAAGGGGTAGTTGAACCCCGAGATTTGGCGGGAAACATTGATCAAGAAATGGAACTGGGATGGGTCGAGTGCTGACACATCTAAAATCTCCTCTATAGTTAAGTCGTTGACGGTTGTGTTTTCCAAAGGTTCCTGATACGCGGGTCGGTAAGTTGCACTAAGTATTGGAGACGGTATGTAAAATGTAGTCAACTCGTGGCTGGGAACCGACGCATATTCAAACAGATACCCCGTTCTGCTCTTGCGATGAACAATCGAGTCGTACCATACGCCATTGTTGCTGGCCAAGGGATCAGCCAATAGTGTGTCTATTATTTTCGATGTGGAACGCAACTCCTGGTCGGCATACAAAATACCCACTTTGATGGTGGTAGCAGAATGCTTGTTAGACAACAATTGTGTCAAATGCGAGATGTCACTATTGACGATGGTGTCTTGGGGGAATGTGCTTTTGTAGTTCAAGAGATGGTAGGACAAGGTCTCGCTACCATTGGATGCACGAGTATTGGACACCAAACACCGGCTACCTATACGAGTGACCCCGAGTCGTACAATGGCAGTGTAATTGCGGCCCCATGACATCGTATTCCGAACTCGGGGTAGCAACAACCCCGCATCAGCTAACATTGTACGGCGCAAGAGGAAACGGGGAAATTACCCGGGGTGGTACTCGAACTCAGGCCCATTTTTTTTCAACCCCGGACAGTCAGGTGACTGACCCCCGGTTTATGCTTGTACCGGGATATGGTCCATCTTGAAACCATTTACGCGTACACCATTGCAAAGAACTCCCCAGTGCAGCTGGTGGTATGGAGTCTACAATGAGTGTGAAACAACTAGTGGCCTCGGCGGTGGCAGTGGCTAAGAAATACTACACTTTTATAGGCCCAGGGTTGGTGGTGAGTGTAAGCTATATGGACCCTGGCAACTATTCCACGTCGGTGTCGTCGGGTTCCGCATACCAGTACAAGCTCTGCTTTGTTATCTTTATGGCCAATTTGTTTGCCATTGTTCTTCAAGCTCTTTGCGTTAAGCTAGGATCTGTATCTGGGCTAGACTTGGCGGAAATGTGTCGACTCCATCTCCCTCCAAGGTTGAACTTGTTCATGTACTTCTGTGCCGAATTAGCGATCATTGCTACTGATCTTGCCGAGGTGGTGGGCACTGCTATCTCCTTGGAGATTTTATTTGGCATTCCTCTTCTCTACGGGGTACTAATTACTGTGTTGGATGTGTTGATTGTGTTGATGACATACCACAAGGACGGGTCCATGAGACAGACACGAGTGTTTGAAACTTTGGTTTCAGTTTTGGTGTTTGCTACATGTGTTTGTTTCGTGCTTGAACTATTCAAGTGCAACTTTGCTCCCGGAGCAGGGTGGGACATCTTGAAGGGCTTTCTTCCTGTTAACAAGGATATATTTCAGGAGTCGACGGCCTTGTTTTTGAGTTGCGGGATTGTGGGGAGCACAGTCATGCCCCATTCATTGTTTTTGGGTTCGGCTTTAGTGCAGCCACGTTTGAAAGAGTATGACGAGAAGCATGGCAAGGATGTGGCCGTGCCAAATGAGGATGATGAACTGTTTCCTGCCACGTCTACTAGTCTTCGTACAATCAGTGATGGAAGCCAATTGGCAATAAAATACAAGCCTTCGTATGCGGCCATTAATTATTGTTTGAACTACTCCTATGTCGAATTGGTATCTTCACTTTTCATTGTTGCTGTATTTGTCAATTCAGCCATCTTGATCGTGGCGGGGTCTACCTTGTATGGAAAGCCTGACGCTGCAGATGCCGATTTACTCTCCATCTATGAGATGCTCTCTTTCTACATCTCTCCAGCAGCCGGGTTGGTTTTTGCTCTTTCTATGCTTTTCTCGGGTCAAAGTGCTGGTATTGTGTGTACTATGGCAGGACAGATTATCAGTGAAGGGTTTATCAATTGGACAATCAAACCCTGGAAAAGAAGAATAATTACTAGAGTTCTTGCCATCCTTCCTGTTCTTATTGTCATTGGTATTTTGGGAAGAGAAGGAGTATCCAAAATAATGAACTCATCTCAAGTGGTTCTTTCCTTCATATTACCAATAGTTAGTGCACCCTTGATTTGGTTTACCTGCAAGAAGGAGTATATGACGGTGTATGATACCTCTATCGAGAGCGATGAGTCTAGTTTGCTTCTCGAAAACGATCACCATCATAATACCACTTCCGAAGTTTCAGTAAGGAGAATTAGTTTTGAAAATGGCATATTCCTACGTATTGCAAGCATCCTCACCTGGTCCATCATAACCTTTTTAAATATCTATTTAATTATTGCATTTGCTAACGGAGCTGACATCTAGGTGATATATTTAGAAAAAGATACAAGCATCAATACGTCTTTCAATTGGTATTAAAATACAATACAATAGTACAACATTATACAAATCTATTCTTTTTCTTGTAGGGACCTCTGATACTTGGTAATCTGCCTGTAGTTGGCTTTGACACCACCGGGGCACTACCAAGTTTGCTTGGGGATACTCCAGGTAAGGTCCCTCCGTACTCTGCAACTAGCACAGGTATTTTCTTGGAAAATTCAAACGAAAAATCCAGGGGGTTGATTTGATATAATTCTATGGCTAAAGATATCAACTTTTGCAATTTACGGTACAAACCATATTCCTCATGGTCAGGAGCCAAAGGTTGGTTACTTCTGAGATTTCTTTCATAGCGTACTTTGTTAAGCTTAAGTAAATTGGTGGATATCAATCGTTGAAGTTTAATTGGGTTTAACAAATCGTGCTTAATCTTTTTTAATTCTTTCAAGTCTTGTGCTTTGTTGGGATTCCATTCAACCAAATGAGCAATATTGACTTCTTGTTTCTCTTGTTTCGTAACCTCTGTGATTTCTTGTGGCTTTGGTAATTCTTGTGTTGTATCTTTAGCTTCTAGCTCGTCAATTTTTTCGTCATCTGCGAGGTTAGTGTTATTTATCACGTTTTCGCCTGATTCCACCTTCTGCAAGTATCCAGCTCTAATTTGTTCGATTTCATGAACTCCGATATGATTCAAAAATACTCTGTTTAATAATTCTTCACTTACAATGGATTCATTCATATCTACTGAAGGAGCAAATGACCTGAAGTAATTTCCGGGTCCCCACACCAATGAAGACCGCACCGAACCTGAAGAATTGTCCCCCCTATCTTGTAACACTGCAAGTTTTGGTTTATTATTCTGTCCCGATGAATCATTAGATAAAATTGCAATTGACTGTTGTGGTAATAAACTGGCCGGTTTGATTGTTTGGGTTTTGTATGTGAGCCAGGTGGGAATCTTGATGGTGTACCACGTAGGATGGAAAATATGCTCCAATATTTGCGTGGATTGGACATCAAATGGAGTGGGGATTTTTGTACTTATGGGGGAAATAGTGGATAACGTGGCATCTGATTTGTAGCCATTGGGGTTTATGGGCACCACTTTGGAAACTGAAAACGGATCAGGAACAACTGTGCTGTTGGTGTCCAACAGGGACTTGTTGATTATTGACGAAAACAAGGGTTGAATTTTTTGCTTGATCACTGGAGGATGATGGGAATATACATTGGTGAGTCCTGCTGGCTGCTGTTCCTCGGTTTTAGATATGTAGGTGATGATCTCTCCGTTGGATACGGAATAAGTGGTTGCGATTTTTTCAAACTCTTCATCTAACTGAGTCTCCAACTCCGAGGTTGTATGTGGGAGCTGGTTTCTCAAGATTTGGATGGTGCCCAATTCACGAATGAGCAATTCAGTGGCAAACTTGTAGAAAAAGTCAATGTCTTTGTATGCTTGGGAGCCCACCTTGTGCTTTGCAACCAATGACGACGCTACTATCTTGATATCATGGTACAAACGGTACGGGGAATGAGTATAAGCTCCCTGGTTGTACTTTGCTGCGATGGTGGTTGTTTTTGCCCGCGATTCGTGATGGGCAACATAGTTGTGATAGGAGTTCAAGATCAACAAGGAATTTTCCTCGTAAAAATCGGTTGGCAAGCTCGCCTGCAATATTTTCGGGTTATTCTTATCGGCATTCTCATAAACCAGAAAGAGGTCGGGCAAAACTTTTTCAAAATGAGGATCTGGGTATAGTTAGTATAGATTGGGAAATAATATGGCGTCGTGCATCAACAAGGCAACATACAAGACTCGGTCTTCTTTTTTCTATCCTTGGTCATGGCCGACTTTGTTCCTGGTGGTTTTTTTCACTATTTTTCAAGCAGATGTCAAAAAAAATCAACTGGCAGTTGTTGTGGGTTTGGTCGTATTTTTTGGAGTGATTGGGAGATTTTTGTGGTTGAGTCGTGGTATGAATTTGGTTGGGGCACGCCTTTGTGTAATAAGTATGCCAACGAAGCAGATTCGACTAGCAATGACGAAGCATGATGGAAGCCAAAATGTAGAGTAGTTGGGATGGTCAAGGCATTAGCGATGAGGCATTGGCTTGTCATGTATTCGCGCGTACTGACAGGTGGTCAGGAAGGGTGCCACAACTTTTTTCTTGTATTAAATAACGGCTGGATACTGCACTGGTCCTTTTGAGACTCTGGAACCCGATGTAGACCATGACAAGCTAGTGGTTTTGGTAGCAATTGAGGTATCTTAGTGAATACTTATCTGTCTTGTTTGCATTATTTGATCACGTTATCTAGCGCATCTCCTTGCATTCAGTGGTTATGGGCTGGGCAGACGGGGCGGAGTCTAGATTGTAGTAGTACTGGTTTTCCTGAAGTTGCAGCCAAAATGCTTTCTCCTTTTTCCTTTTATCTCTTCGCCGTCTCACGACTGTGGTTGTATTTGTACGCAGTATGATGTGTTTGTCTTTGCTTTTGTGGTTACTGTTTCTTTGTTAATGTCTTTCCCTCTACGCCATTGGTTGCAACCATTTGTACATTTTTGCCATTTTTCTACACACGTATATACAAACTTATACTCACTTATGCTCCTTTGGACAACACAACCTCAATATTGGAAATTTGGTTGGACAATTGGCGTGTCAACTCGTCCTTATTCTCTTCACGCTGCTCAATAGTAGTGAATTTGTTCTTTCCCCGGAGCTGCCAGTATACAACACAATAAATAAAGTACACTCCAAACACCACGCACACGTAATTCATGTTTCCCGCTGTCACTGGCATCACGGCTGGGAAACTGTAGAAAACAGTGGTAAACACCGTCCAGCACAACACGACAATGTTGGAGAAAAAGCCAAACTTCCCCATCCAGAAAGGACCATGCTTGATATTGTCTCGTCCTTTGATCAACAAGAATATCACGGGGACGCTGTAAGATAACAACAAGAAAATTATACACCCAGTAACCATGGCATTGTAGGCAGTTGTGGACCCCATGTAAATACACCCTATTATAGCACACCACATACAAGACATGAGATGTGCATACACAGGCTGACCTGTACGGGGATGAACCTGTGACCAGTACTTGGATCCAGGAAGCCCATTGTCACGAGCAAACGACCAGCACAATCTCGCCTGCCAGGTATGGGAAGCAATGTTGCAGCCAATAGCCGTCAAGAATATAAGCAACTCCAACACAATGGCCCCAGCACGGGACTGCAACACCTGGTAGAACAAGTCCATGATGGGAACACCGGTATTGGAGTTATAGATGGCGTCCAAGTCCTTCAACGAGAAGAACATGGCCACGGAATATGTGAACGACGTTATAAAGCCGATTGCTACCGTTCCCACAATGGCAATAGGCACTTGAGTTCTAGGATTCAAAAGCTCCTCCGAAAGGTGTGTGGCGGCATCAAGACAACTGAAGGACCAATTAGGATTGATCAAACCAACAATAAAGGCAATCCCACCTGTGGACCACCCAGTTTCGTTGGTAAAGGTTGCAAATACAAACTTGGCACTCTGAAAATCGCCACTGGACTTGGCCAATATCACTACCGTGATAACAAAAAACGAAAACAAGGAAATGTACAACGAACCCTTGGAGATTGCTGGCAACGGCCTCTCCCAAATGTTGAAAAATACCAAGAACACATTTGCAATTTCGTAGGTGACAAACACTTGCCATGTCTGCACGGTTTTGTCGGGATGGTTCATCACGTACATCCCCACAGCAGCAGAGGCAATCCCAACGGTCACAGAAGCCGAGGTGAACACGGCACCCGCCCATGCAAATGCCCCACACATGTATGATGCGAACGGAGCCCATTTCTTGGGAGCAAGTTTCATAGTCCAATAGTATTGGCCCCCGGCATTGGGCATGGAACTAGCCAATTCACTCAAGGTGACAGCTATGCAACTCGAGATGCAAGCAACTATTATGATACCATAAACGATCATCATGGGCCCCCCACTGCTGATAGCAGTGATCATGGATGCCGAAATTCCGAACCAACTATTGGTGATCCCAAACCCCACCCCCAAAAGGGAGATCACACTGAAGTTCCTTCTCAACTCCGGGGCGTAACCTGTTTCTTGGGCCAATTCCAAATTTATCTGAGCCTCCGCAAGCAACTTTTCTGTCTTCTTATCGCTGGCCATGGCGAGGGTGTCCAAGTTGGTCATTCTGCTTGTCATTCCATTGGAAAGGATGTGGTGGATCTCTCCATGGTCCACGCTGGATGACGGATGCACATCCACAGAGCCTTCCTTTTTGTCCATAGAGCTGTTCATGTCGATGATAGTTCAGAAGATGGCCAAAGGGGACTACAAATTTTGCAATCTTACTGTAGTTATATACAAAGTGGTCAAACTGGACTACTTAAATTAATAATGCTGATGAGCGATAGCTCAAAAGCATATGCAGTAAAAATCATGGAGATGACAGCTATTTTGCGAATGTGTGTCCGTGAGGGATCAATGGGCGTTGTTGTCCATGGCTTTATCTTGTTACCTTAATTCGGTAAACAGATGCAGCCTGTGTTCCCGATTTGTTTTGTGTAACAAGATAAGAGGGGGAGTCTATTGCTTTATCATGGATGCAAAATTACTCGGATGAAACAGGGTTTAAGCGTGCACAGCCTACGGGGAACAAATAGATGAAATTATGTATGTAGGGATGGGAGATGGAAATATGTCGTATACAGGATACAGGTAGCGATCAACGTGCAATCGCTGATGTAATGCAAAGATAGCGCAACGATCGCCAAAAGACGAAAACATTGCTGATGTCAGCCATGGGCGTAGGGTCAGAAATGGCAAGTGCGACTCCTCAAAAGCTTTCGTCCTCACTTTCATCGTGGGATTCATTCAAAAGGCCTGCCTTTAGGAGGATCTGCTCCCAGTCGCAGGTTTTGATGACAATGGTTTCTGTCAACCATATCACCACCATGCCACTGCCAATACCAATCCACAACCCATACAACTGGAGCCCCACGATTTTGCTGAGGGCTAATGCTAATGGAAGGGCAAACACATAGTAGGCAATAAAGTTGATCAAACCGCCAATCTTTTGCGACCCTTGTGCGCGAAGGATACCGCTGGCGACACAGGCCAGCCCGTCGCAGATTTGTAGTAATGCCACTAATGGATTGAGCAACCCCGTGATGAGTTCAGTAACTTGCTCGTCCTGGGTGAAAACCAGGGCTATCTGGGAGCGAAACGTAAATAGCATGATGCAGTTGCAGGACGCCACCACTATGGACGCGACCATCGCCACATTGGTGGCAGTGATGGCCCCGGGCAAGTTCTGTCCGCCGATAAAGTTGGCTATTCTGGTGGATGCCGCTATACTTACCGCAAATGGGATCATATAGGCCAACGAGGCGACGCTGGACACGGCACTCTGGGCTGCAAGCTGGGTGGTTCCAAAGTAGGAGGCAAACAAGGTCATGATTTCGTAGGCCAAGTACTCGGACTCGATCATCACCACCCCGGGGATCGCCAACTGGGAGATCTGACCCCAGTCGCTGAATAGCTGAGAAGGAGATGCAACCCCTTTCCAGCACTTGCGTCCGTCAATATACCTCACGTAAAGTATAAGCAACAAGCTCATGATCCAAAAGTTGCTAGCAGTAGCGATGGGGGCTCCCATGAAACCAATACCATAGTCCTTGTTCCACACTAGAAACCACGACATGAAGATGTTGATGGGAGCACTGACAAAAAGGATCCCGGTTCCCGCCTCGAATATGCCCTGGGCCTGAAGGAAACGCTTGGAGTTTTCAAAGAAGATGTAGCCGGGGGCCCCCACAATCAAAATGCGGAGGAACTGGCTCGTCAACTGCACCACCTTTTCACTGTCGATAATGAGACGGAGCACCGATGCTGAGTAGTACCAGAAAATGCCGCAGGGGATGAACATACACCACGAGAACACGGTGCACCGCTGGACAAACGTACTCATCAACAGGTAGTTTCTTGCCCCGTATGCTTGGGGACACAAGGTGTCCAACGCCGTAGCCGTGCCCTCAAAGATGGCAAACGTGATGGTGGAGGTCATGGTGGCCAAGCTGACTGCTGCTAACTCGTCCTTGCCGAGATGTCCTACCACGATCAAGCATACGATGGAGAAAAAGTGCTCGAGAAGAAACGTCACCATTAACGGCAAAGCGTTGCGCGCCAACACCGCCGCCTCGTGCACAGGAGTGGTCTTGAGGGCGGCAAAGTCCTGGCGCGATGTCGCCAGCAGGACCAACGACGCCAGGCGAGACCGGCGGAGAGCAAGTAACAAGTCTTCGTCGTCCTCGGGACTGGCGGTGCCAGATACCCGGTGATTGTGCTCCTCCACCAACCAGCTGTGGAACGATTCCTGATCCTCAGTGGTGTGTGCAGACAGGAGTGTCGAAGGCAACGACCGCGACGTGGCCACGCTGGCGGCGTCGCTGTTGTCGTTGTCCGGAAAGATCGACGATCCATTCTCGATGTTTGATAAGAAAGACCGCTGGTCATCGCCCTGCCCATAAAGGAAGAGAGGATAATGTGTGGATGGCGGGATGAACAACCGTCTTCTACGCCCGCCGGGCAAGCCCCCACTCGAGTTCGGATTGGCGAACCGGTTGATCAACGGGAACAACACCATCGCTTCGGTTACAGTCGGAGTAACGGACGATGATCATCGCGAAGGGCAATTTTTCGACATCAATGTCTCCAAGCGTAGGTTACTACAAACAGGGCAGCGAGGCCATGCTATACACAATGTAACTGTACATATGTCAAAAGGGCTAGAACACCATCCATATGGCTCCTCCCAAAATGATGGCCAATACAATGGCTGTCAATACACCGGCACCGGCCTTGTCCTTGCCGGTGATGGTCAACTCGTTTTGGTTGATCGAATCCTGGGTGTCGAGGCCGGCATGGTAGTTGGTTTTGTTGGACCCTCCGGTCTTGATCGACAACGGCTGCTCAACAATGAGCGACATCACCACCTCGAGGGCCGACATCTGCTCGCCAAGGCCGTATACCCCGTCCCAACCGTCCTTTGACCAATCTTCACCACAGGTCACGTGGTCCGTACCCCCAACACAGGTTCCAGCGGCTCCCACTGCTGATGATTCCAATTTAGGGCGGATATCTGCTTCGGTCTCCGGCATGAGCAACATGGTCAACCCAAGGCACCGCGAAAACAACGACCGGAACGATCTCTGATCGTTGTTACACATGTTTGATGGTGCACAAGTTTCTTCAGTCATGATATTGTTGGGGAAAAAGTACGACAACGATGCCTCCATAATCTCAATGGCACGGGACTGCCATTTGGAATCACCAGTGGCGTTGTACATGTAGGCACATCCGGACATAAAGATACCGTAGGTGTACGACCATCTCAATTTGGTCACATCAGTACAGTTCTCCTCAACATCAGCACCATCATAGATACGGAATGCGCCGTTGTCTTCCTCAGACATGAATCCAACATCTTCCATCCAGTCCCAAACCTCTTCGGCCACCTTGACATATTCGGTGTGATTTCCGGTGTAGCGGGCCAAACGGGCAGCCAAATGGAAGAGACACCCATTGGCGATCGAGTTCTTGTAGTTGTAACCGGAGTTCCAGGTGAAGATCTGCCATCTCAACCCCCCTCCGCAGTGCAGGGTGTCCCATCTGGCATTCATGGTGTTAAAGATGGCCTGGGTCATCGACAACCAACTGTGTGCGGCCGGGTCGGTAAAGTTCCGTTCCACCGCCTGCATAATCGCCATTCCCCACACCCCTTGATCATCATTACCTTCAGTCATTGATTGGTTGGAGGGAATGTAGTTGTAGTTTTCCCCGGCCTGGTGGTACATTCCGTCGTAGATCCACCCTTCCAATGTCTTGTTACCAGGGTCGCAAAACGTGAAATAGTCTATGAGTCCTCCGAATGCTTCTCCCGCATTCCACCAATAGTTAGGTGGGGCGAACATCCCCACCACACCGCCGTACTTGAACCCCTCGTAGTAGTTCCACATCCCATCCAGGATGATTTGGGCAGCACTGCACACCGAGTCGTGCGAACTGGTGTCCAAATCGATGGCACTAACTCCACATATGCAGGCGATCAATATCCACCCATAGGCCAACAAGCCTGGCCCCGTCATTGTCAACTTGGGCCGATTCAAAACGGTGACAGGATTGGTTACTTGGGTAACCGAAACAAACAATGGTTGCTGTGCCAGCGAGTGTCGCAAGTGTTGAAGCAAGCAATTGCGAAAGCGTCCGATAGTTTCAGGTATTGGCGGAAGTGATGTTCCCAAAAGAAGTAGCGGTGACTACAAATTTACGGTTGTAGGAGGTGGAGGAGGTGATGGTGGTGCATAAAAATAACACTGGTGTGTATTGATTTGTGCGCCCACGACCACGTCTGCAGACTTGTTCCCGTTAGGAGGGGTGCCACTGCCAGGTATTCCTTGGACCACTGCAGGTGCTCAAGGTACTACGCCCCATTGTTCCCAGCCGGCGGGGTGGGACTGGAATTGGAGCCCCGGGGAAGGCCAAACAAGTCGAGCAATTGTGCCAAGCTTGTGATGGCCACCCGGTTATTGGCGAGCACCACCATGCCATCATCGCCTCGTTGAGTTCCAGAATCGGGGCCGGCGTGGCTGGTGGCGCGGGGTCGAGCGAAAAAGGGACTGCTGCCCTCGCGGTCAAGCAAAACCCCGTTCCACCCTGCCCTCACTGCCCCCAAAAAGTCCTTGCTGTGGCTGTCACCAACATGCCAGCAGTTCTCGAGGTAGTGAGGGGGCACCGACTTGGGTGCTGGCTGTTGGCCGTGCAATTGGTGCAGCGCCACTTGGTCAAAAAAGAGCTTGTCCGGCTTGGAATGGCCGTAGTCGTAGGAGAGAAAAACATCGGCATCACTAAAGTAGCGATCGAGACCCAAGTTGGCCAAAATTGCCAACGCCCGGAGGTCGGAATTGCTCGACACCACCACCTTGATGCCGTTCTCCTTGAGCACCTCGAGGGTGGGGATTACGTCATCGTAGACCCTATAGGCGTCGCGAGTGGTGAAATGCACCAAGAGACGGCGACAGAGTTCGCTTGTCTTTTCGTGACTTCTATCCAATTGGAAAAGCCTCATGATCAACTCCAGCCACCATCCATCGCAGCTAATGATGGTGTCACTGTACTTGCCGTAGTTTGGGTACTGGTCGAGCAATTGGCTGTACACCAATGGAAACTCGCGCTCAATGGACGACAACGACTTGTCTATGCCAAACTCTTGAGCGATGCGGTGATACTGGTGACTCACAGGGATCACGGGGGTGTAGAGAGTGCCAAACAAGTCAAACGAGATAAAGTTGGGTTTGGCAAACTGGTCGTTGGTGTCCCGAATCTTGGTGGCATTTTCCATGGCGAATGGCGACGATATCAACCGCGTGTGAGTGGCTGCCGTTCGCACAAGCGTTCGGGTGGCCGATGCAGTAATCGCGGGCCGATGCATGCTGGTTATGGGAGGATGTTGTTGTCATGGGGTTTGGATATCCGCTATGGTAAACCCTGTGATATCAGGACGCGATTACGTCATCTTACACGTTACCTGCTCAGCCCTGCAACCGCAGACACATTACAGGTTACATGCCCGCATTTGCTGGTTGCAAAATATCTATTACAATCTATAACCCCAGGTTCAACCTACCCCAAAAGCACCTCCCAACCCCATTCCTTCATCACTGTACTCCAATGTGAGGAGGAGTTGAGGCTGCTGACGTCTTCGACTACCCCATGATTGTGCTCGCTGTTGATTACCGTCATTAGTCCCCGTAATTGCAGGGAAAACTCGTCAGGACTGGACACTGGCTCCCCATGCTCATGGGCACTGTGGTCACGCCGTTTCCATACTTCTTTCACAACTTCGAAAGCCCGGTCAACGTTACCTATCCACATTCTCTGCGAAAGGTGGTGCCAACGACTCTCACACCACTCCCGTTCCTCTCCTTTCTCGGCTTCGCATGACGACACCAACAACGGGAAGATGTGCACAATGCTAAGGTTCGACAGTGTCGGTATGGACGCTAAAAGGATGAATATCTTTTCTGCTAATGTGTGTGAGGACGGTGATGGACATTCGGGTACTGCTTGATGGAGGTACAACAAGGTAGCATACCGGTACGCTTCAGCAGTAGCCACGCACGACGATAGGTCCCACGTTCCCAGTCCGCTTATTTCTTCAGCTGACGCCAGTCGAATCATGGAAGTAGTTATTGTGGGCCTCCAATCCATCAACTGGTGTCTCAACTCTGATGCCTGGGTTATTGTTGTCAATGAATTGCGAAGCTTCTTGTTGCTTGTTCCTCCGCGGGACTTTTTGATTTTTGCTATGAGATTGGCAACCTTTCCCATTATGGAAAACAACGACTGGCTGCAGCCCAAAAGTGGGTCTACTATTTCGGGGTTATAGTAGAACGAATCAAATGACTCGAATATATTGAACAAAGTCTTGTCGGTTCCCAGGTCGCTCGATTCTGAACCTGGCGACGCAACCGTCGATTCCTTTATCCTTTTGCTTGTAGGTTTTCCTTGCAACATCGTGGTTATCGTTGCCACCAAATCTATTCCTTTATCATCATGATTACTGTCAGTGGTCATTTGTGCCAAAACTTCAAAATATATCCATTCATTGAACAAGCATTGAATAGTCCGGGGAACAAGAACCAAGCTAGGGTTGTCTTTGTTATTGAGGGTGTCCTGTACAAGCTTATCATATTCGCCATCATCAACAAACACTAACCTAGTCTGCAACCCTTTCTTCAAATCAAGAGCACGCACTTCTCCTTCTCTTATTTTCTTTTGCTGCTCCTTTAGTATTGCTAGTACTCGTTGAATCATACTTTTTGCTCCTTTTAAATGGGCAATACCACTAGAAGTGTGGGTATCCCATGCTTCCGATACCGACAAGTTCAAGCATGTGGTTAGTGCAACATCAGCAGGCAATTCTGATTCTACTTCTTGGTTGAGTTTGGTTAACCCACTTGCAAGTTCCAATATACATCTTTTCATGTAACCATACCCCTTAGATCGCAAATCCAGTGTTGATGCCAACACCCCTTGACTACCCGCCAAGTGGAACAAGGTCATGGTGGCTACTGAATTAAACAAACAGGGGTATTTGGGTAATAATGGTAGTATCATATTCCTCCAAGGATTTTCGTTTGGTCCATTCTTGATAGACATAATACCTGTGGTGTATTCGGTGTACAAGAATATTATTTGTTCTTGTTCTGACGTTCGCATCAAGGAACGCTGCAGATTGCAGTGATCAAGAGCAAACTTTTCGGGAACTGGGGTGTTGATTTCAGGATATTCAGTGAGAGTTAATGGACTCAATATTTCTGAGTCAATCGGTAGTGCAGATATATCTTCTTGGTTGAATGCGATGTTGATAATGGCTGATAATGATGGGGTGAGATTAAGCCGGGAAGTATCATTCTCTTTGGAATGCTTGACAAGCTCGGTCCTTTCTTGAATATTGCTAATAAAATCGGGAAATTGAGGGGAGAAGGAAGAGCCTGACAATGAATTGTCCTCCATGTCATTGGGAGATGCTTTCTTGATCTCTCCTATCGCCGCCTCTGCCAAAGAATTCAACCCGTTTCCGGTTAAACCTTTTCTAAACTTGACAACTTCGTTGTTTATATCTCCACTGACATTGATAGTATCACTGGTACTAAGAGAACGCGCAATAGTTGGTACAGACATGGGGCTGGCAATGGTGAAGCTACTGCTTCTTACCATTTTCTCTTTCTTGTAGCTCTCTGGATTGAGACCTTGCGAGATCAATTCACTTTCTTTGTTAATTTCATTTATAGACTTCCCAGTAACTGAAAAGGATGCCAACTCCAAGTGCTTCTTAAATGCCTTGTCGACATTGTCGTTCTTGGTACCATTAGACTCATCGACAAACGGTCTCCACTTGAAATTGGTAGCATACCCTCCGCACTCGATGTTTCTTTTGATACAATTCAAACAACTGGGTTTTGTTTCATCACACTTTAAACGCTTTCGCTTGCAAGTTAAACAACCAAACCTCGACTTTGTCTTTTTTGGCTTGGCAATCCCATTGGGCTCGCTGCTGCTGCCCGGCATCAGAAGTCAACGAATTTGAAGTCGACTTTTGACTAAACTGTGGCAGCCAAAGTTGTCACACCACACCGGAGGCAAAGTGGTGCTATTTTTCTCCTTTGTGGGATGTTTTAGGCTGTATTAGCCTGAGATGATTCCATTATCAGTTTTATTGATTGACTCCCACTGATTTTGTGTGTGGTATCGTGTGCTCTTTGTGGTTTGTACCTGCCTTTTTGAGTAAAGATAAGATAAGACTTCCTCTGTGATTACTGGCCAAAATAGGCAATGGGATCCGCGATAGTTCCCCACGATTACAATACGCGGCTGCACTATTGGCGTCGGGCCGGGTATGCTATTGTAAATGCCTGTCGGATATCTGCATTGTCTTGACAATTGAATTACATCTTTAATTCATTATATTGTGGATATGGTTTATAAAGATGTCCAATTGGTACAGATGCGCAAGACATCGATAAAATCCTTATAATTTACTTGGAATCAGTAACTTACAGAGGTGATGATATTGATGTACAAACTATGTATCGAGAGTGAACGGGACCACTTTATGCTGTATGTGTCATTCAAAAGATGATGAAGTGGCTTGAGCCGTGTGGAGAGTGAATATTGGACAATATGGGTGCTCCTTGACAATATGGGTGCTCCTTGCATTACATTTAAGGGATGCTAATTGTTCAATACGACCACATCACGAAAGAGTACATTACTCCTCACTGTGTCATCAGTATGCTCAACCTACTACCATTTGCCGCGCTGTATTGTGTATTTTAGTGTTCATGAATTAATGGTTTATTAATATAGGGGAATGCTTGTATATACAGTTTTTGAATGATGACTTTGAGTGTGATGGCTACCAATCTAGTTGTACGTCAGAATGCCATTTTATTGTATTCTTATTCATTAACTTTTCAACAAAAGAGTCAAATTTCGAATGGGCAATTTCAATGATTTCAAGAAAATACTAACAAGGTTTCTGTTGATCCTGAAAATGGAAGTTATACCAGTTCTAGATTCAATGTACTATACTATTTAATTGCAAATTCTTTTCAAGCTGTCCTTCATTAACATCAACATGGAACTGGAAATCTTTCGAATCCCATTTATCATCTTAATGTATATGATATCAACAAAATTCTCGAATTACGAAAGCTTATTTATACATTGAACATAAATTGCTTGATGTAATTTATTTTCTTGACAGGTTTCTGAAAATCTATTACTGTGCTAGATGATGCCATGCTATATATTATTCTATTTCAAAAGAAGCATCGACAAACGTTTTTGTTGCAAAATTTGAAAACACGCCATCTATCTAACTAATGTCTGCTTCGCCAATGTATCATGAATTGCTATTGCTTACAAAATTGTAAAACAAGCAAGGCCCAACTTGAATCGGTAATTGCAGTTTGTTTTCGATAAACCAAACAGCCCGTCATTGTGATCCTGGGCCTTTGTTAAGTATCTAACCCAAGGAAAGGCTGTATACTTCATTTGCTCCTCTTCAACGCTAAAATAAGTCAATTTGAGCCCGGAGTATGTCAACATCGGGATTTTGAAGTAAACATGAATATCATCAGCAACCCCAGTAAGAGGTGTCGATTGATGGCCATGATTTCTTCCTCCATTCACACCATAAAATCGATCCAACTGTTGTTTGGCATCTTCACTGTCATCTTCATTGTCTTGGATGTCATTTTGCAAAACTCCCGTTTTCCGTAACAAATAGTCCTTTATTCTATCAATGCTGATATTTTCCACTTCTATTAAAGAAATTTCAGCCATCATTCTTACCATACATCTTCCATCTACACTAGGGATTTTCCAAACGATCTCTCTGGAGTCGACTTTAAAGCTTACCTCTCCCAATTCTGCCTTATATTTGAGATCTTGACAGTCAAGATCCACTTGAAAATAATTTGGATTCAAAGGAATTCTAATTATCAAATCACGACAATGTAATCTCTTTTTAAAATTAGTGTTGACGGTGCATAATATATGAAGCTTGCTTGATTCCTTAACTACTCGATAGTTTGGTTTGATCATAATTAATGGCAATTTTCTCTTTTGTTTCTGCTGCTCAACGTGATAAGTCATAAGGACAAACTTGTCATCAGGAGGAATGAATGTGACCAAATTCTCCTTGTATATTTTCGATAATTCAATGCATTGATGATATTGAATGTTACGGATGGGAATTTTGTGGTGCTTTTTCTTACCCTGAGGAAGCGTATTAGAAGAAGTTTGAATGGGTAGATCGTCTGCTGATGTAGAGTCAGGAACCAAATATTCTTCATCCTCTTCTGTATCCTCTAGTTTTAGTTGATTTTTCGGAATATCAATACTTTGTCTTGGTGTTGTGTCTGGAGAAAGTTCATCATTTTCGATGGTAGACATGTACTTTTCGTTAAATCCTAAGCGACATATTGGCATTCCCGACAAGTATGATTTCACCTCACAAGTACCGTAGATTTCATTTCTTCGTATCACATCTGTTGCTAAATCGTACAAGAACTCGCAATCCTCTATGATGTCTATAAATATCTCGTTTTTTGCATAAAAGATTCCTTTTGGTCTCCAATTAATTGACAGCGAATAAGTTCTTAATATAGAACTGTTGACATAGTTTGAATGATTATCTATGACGTCAGTTTTGACTGCCTGATTGTATGTGGATTTGATTGGCTTGCCCTTCTTGTCTTTCTTGGACTTGTCTATGGATTTCTTGTTCTGCTGGGTTTCTTCATCTTCTTCGTCTTCACTACCAGAGTTTTCATCATACTTATCACTTTGAGAGGTGATTTTAGGAACATTGGCCTCCACCTTGATGTATTCCAGTAGTAAATTGTAGTCTGTCATTTGGATGGTACCAAAATCGAGACATTCATCAAGCAACTCAAAGATTAATGTCAAATTATCGATGATGGTATCACGATCTAGTCGACGCACGGGGTCTTCTTTGTTTTGCGAGGAACACAAGTAATGAGCAAGGATGTTGTAAAAGTTATTAAGAAATATCACCACCAGCATGGCGTTGGTGTTTTTGCCGGACACAGCCATGAGCACGATGTCATGTGCTCCTCGCATAAACATGTAGGAAAGTCCGCAATGGTAAACAAAGGGAACCTTAGATTCAGGAGGCATACATTTGAACAATTTCTCGATTTGCGATAGTATTATCTCATCGTGGGGGATGTTTTCATGGTATCTTCGGTTCAAGAGCAATTGGTGGCAGGTGTATTCCGAGGATGAATCCGGCCAGTAGAGTAGGTAAAGAGCTGAGATCATGGCTGTGGCATTTTCCGCCAATCATAGAATTGTAACACAGTCAGATTGTCTTATGTAGGGATTGTGGTGAAGCTGGCGATGCAGAAGTGACGGTGGTCCATTTGGGACAGTCAGTCAAATAGTCGCATAAAAATCACACTCGTTTTGCAGTAATTGTCCCACGATGTACAAAGTATTTGGAAACGCATTAATTTTGATGGAAAATACCTCTTGACTCGTCGATATGGATGGCCCAGATGCTACATAAGTTTCTGTTGTAATTTAAGAGTGGAATGGGAGAATCTGGTCCGGTAACCATCTTCAACCATTCAAGAAACGTGTTTATTTCTGTGAAAGTAGGCAGTCTGGTCAATCTTCCACAATTTAGCTTATGTACTGATAAATAGTGCTCTTCAACACATTTCTAATTGCAAGAGATTTCATTGAATGTCTTTTTGTTATTCAATGTGTTTAGCATCCAGTCCATTTTGAAAATGTTTAACTACTAGCAAATCAAAATGGTCTGTTCGCGACATATTTACCGTCATACTTGCCCATGACTCAGCACAATGAAGCAATTGGTGAAACTCTCGGACGCAGTGATCAGTCAGAAGCTTGCAAGTATCAATAGGGGGCTACAATGCCAGTGGCTGATGATATCACCAACACCAACTTCCGCTTCGCTCCACGCGTCATACCGCTTGCCCACATTCAAGGCTACTTGGAAGTTTCTCAACTCAGTCGCAGACGAAGCACACCAGTTAAGGCATCATCCTACAATAACCACCACTTACAATGTAGTAGATATTGATGTAACTACGCATGATGTCGGCAACAGTATAACTGAAGCTGATTTTACGTTGGCAAAGGCAATTTCTCAAGCGTACGAAGAAAGGCGTAAGTAGAGAAAATGGTGTACTAGCAAGTGTGAGGGAAAAGGTGCAAAGAATGAAAGTTGAAATACAAGAAGCTAAGTCTGTTACATGGAAGTGATGCGTGAAAAGCAAGAGATTGAAAGGAAGAGAGGGGAAGACAAAGATGGAGAATATACGTAGCAAATTGGAGGGAAGAGGTTAGAGAGGGAACGCATCGTCTCTTCATACTAGACAATAGTTAATCGATACAAACAACACTAAAGACGACCAGGAAATGACCCTCTATTTGCCTGGATACTTCCATTGCAAATCATAAAACGCATTTGTCTACTACTAGAATACTCATACCCAATCAAGGCATGTTCATAAGGCCATAGGCACACTTGCGTCTATTATATTCTATTATACATCTATGATACATAGTTGACTGTCTTCACCGCCCGACAGTATTTATCTTCAACCTCAATCGCTTCGTAGGTACCTTCAAGACTGGCCAACACTGTCAACTCCGTGTCCCATATATCTTCCACAGTGTGCTGCTCTACCAATTTCCTAACTGTTCTCTTTCCCTGCTTTACGTCCAAAGTTCGAATGTACTTCAACCGGAATGGAGGCTCTCCAAACAATGTAAATATGAGTTCAGTCTGATCTCCTTCATGTAAGTCTTCGTATACCACGTCTCCACGGTTCACTTCCACCGAAGGCAATTCATGTACTTGCAATTTTAACTTTTGGGTTTTGGATTCATCTTTTGTAAAGTTGACTAAACAGGTATTGACTGCAGAATCTTGCAATGCACGAATGTTCAAGATCCCTGCTCGCGACGAGAGTCTTTCGAAGCGATGAAACAGTTCAGCACGTTGCATCCGATTATTAAATTCATAAAATATTGTGAAGGGTGGAATTCCCGTTAAGTTGTAGGCAACATGCTCACCCACACAGTAATGGTTCTTCTTTGGGTCAGATTTGAAGATATCAGGGGTTTCTGTTATGGAAATAATATACCTATCGTTTGCTCGGAACTGCTCATTGATGCACCCGTTGGCATCAACCACCTTCGTAAACGCAATGGAATAATCACCCAATTTCAAAAACTTTCTATTGTTAATTAGCAACAAAGGCTCAATAACATTACTGAAATGCAACTTTTCAATTTTTCCAGTCTTTTCACTTTTTAAAATAGTATCAACATTGAATGGATAGTCTCCAACAAAACGTACCGGGACCTTGGCTACAACCGAATCTCCTGCTAATTTGTTTTCACATATTTGGGTGAAGCGTCGGTCTTGAACAAAACTAGCCTGAGGCAAAGCAATGACTGTATAGATAATAATGGGGACCTTTGCCTCTACCCCTCTTCCTCTAGACTTTGTGTATAGGCTATCATATACGCTTTTGAACCTATGTTCATAACTTCCGCTCTCTCTTGTAGGTAGATTAATTATAATTTCATTACCTGCGACATTCATCGAGCGACTTTCGCTAGCACCAGTAGGAAGTTTAATTTCGTAGTCGAGTACAAAAGGTGCACGTCCCTTCAATTTGAGCTTGATTTGATTGTTGCATCCATTACAGATTGGTTTCAAATGAATAGCCGAATCATCTTTGTGCTGAGGCAATTGATTTTCAGCAACAACCTCTAATGAAGGCTTGTCATAGTATGAAATCGTGACAGTTTTTTTGGTGTTTGTAACCTTGCCCTGGCATCCAGCATTTGTAAACGATAAAAGAGAATATGTTCCTTGCTCCAGTACTCTTAAATATGATCCTTTCGAAGCGGGCTTAATAATTCGCAGTTCTTTGCTCCCAAACGGAGTAAACTTAACCTCAATAACATCTCTAGCACCAATATCTACTGCATTTCTGTATTTCAAGGGGATATCAAAATGATCACCTTCAACTATGCGAACATTTTCTTCAGATGCTGATATTTCTATTTCAGGAATAGTTGCTCTGCTTACAATTGTCAATGGTTCGTGCTTACCCACTATGTTAGCTTCACAATTAAATTTGTCTCTTGCATGGGATAACCTGATTTCGTATGTCTTGCCCATTAGTTGGCTTGGAGTTTCAATTGTATATGAATCAACCTTTTCGATGTGGACGGTATCCAATAATTTTTTGCCCGTTCCTGGTTCAATAAAGTCGTAATCAAAGGTGAATGGACCTGTGCCCTTGAAGAATAAAGGAATATTGGATTTTTGCCCGTAACAAGTGCGAATTGTTCCATGCTGGCGCTGAAATCCAATCAGGGAAGCCTGCTTAAAATAAGTAGAATATGTGTACTTGGATTCGTCCAAAGCAATAGGCTGTCGATTGTAATTACGGTCACGGACATTGTTAAAAATAACAACATAATTACCTTCTGTAGGGGGCTTGAATTTGAAAGAATACTTGAAATCATTTGAAATCAACTGTCTTGCAACTTTTCCTTGTTCAGAATGCATTAGTCGAAGAATTCCGGATCGATTTTGGTATACATGATATTGAACATTGAATGGTGGCTTTCCTGTAAACTTAAAGTCAAAGTTGTAGCCAATAGTTCCAAGACATTTGTCTGTCACAGGCTGTGCGTCTATAACTGCCAGTGGTGGCAGGGCTAGCCTGATAATTACTTCTCGTGATTGCTTGTCTATTTCGCAAGGACAAAATTTATTTCTAGCAAGCAATATTTCATACTTCCCTGGTTTTTCTATTTCTATTCCTGATAGGAAGTCTTGCTTTGTATTTATCGTTCTCGAGAAATTGTATTTGGCATTTCCATTGGTGAATTCAATATCTATGGTATAAGGAAAATCTTCATCTTTGACGTCCCCTGTTCCTGTGAACGAAATCGTTTTCTTTCCACCCACTAGCAATTCGGTATCCATTTCTTTATTTTCAATTCCTAGAGTGGGCGATTTCTTTAACTTGAGACTATACCAGATGTCCTTATCCTTTGATTGAGGATTATATCTTTTGATATTACCAAATGCATCTTTTATCTCCAATAATTGAAAGTCAATGCTTCCAGATCCTGCTGACCTAAATATTCCGGGAGTTTTAAGTAATTCTTGTTCAAGAGAATTACGTGTAAGCAGTACTGCCTTCATCCAGGATAAATCGTTGGAAACTTTCATGACGTCTTTCACCTCGGAATCCTGTGAAATTGTTAAATTCAACGTCCTGTAAAACATACCATCTATTTTTACCTGAGATATTACACTAGCTGGAGTGACACCAAAAATTTCGATCAAGGGAACCGACAAGACTTCATCTTCAATAGTTGACAAACATTTGAAGTTATTTGTACTGTCCAAATTGGGAGGATAAAAGTACTTTGCCAGGGGACAGTAGGATACCAAAAACTCCGACTTATATGTACGGATACTATTGCCGTTTGGATCGGTAACCTTTTTGATTTTGTACATTCCCGCTTTTTGAATAGGGAATTCCAAATAAAATATCCGGGGATCTTTATTATCAAATTCCTGATATTTGGATAAATGATGGTAATCCCTGCGAAGTAGCTTATCAAGGGCGTATCCAGTATAGTTGATCAACTTGACTTCATTTTCGGGGGTAACGTGCTGAATCTGTAAAAGCCCAAGCCCCGAAGTTGTATTGAACTCAATAGGCATTTGCAAAGACTGGCTTTCCAGATGCTCAAGACAGGTTCTATCAAAGTGAAAAGGATTCATTCGAGCTGAAGAGTCAGGCAAATAGTGAATAGTCAATTGACCCTTGAAATGAGAGTCCATATCGATAATCTTGCTGCGGTCTATGGATTCTCCGACAATGTTCAATTCCTTTCTTTGCACAACCACTTTCCATATTGGCAAAAAAGCCTGAGATATTAACGGCAAAGTCATTGAGCTTACAAGCAATAGCGACATCCCGTTGAGCAAAAGGGTGAAGAACAATGTCTTGAGGGGGGAAAATGTCAAGTACTGGATATTGAGGACAGGCAAGAGCCAAAGGAAAAGTCCATCAATTACTGCGTACTTCAAAACGAAAGAAAAGTTGTTGAGCGATGTCAATTGCTCTCCCGTGGCCGGCAAATCTGTCTTCATAAGCACAACATCATACACCTTCCAGCTTTGGATCAATATGAACAAAGACACAATGAATATTCGTTGTGACGCCTGATCCAAAATGGTGGGGGGTATTAGGGGTTGGCGACCAGATGGGACCCTTCCACGGGAACGGGATCGCAGTCCTGACCCGGGGGTATCTCTGCGGTCTGGCATTATGTGGCCAATGTTGTATACACGGAAATAGTTTGTGGTTTTGAGGTGTATTCTCAGAGGTAAACAAATATTTTCAAAGATCATCATCACGCGCTACCATACGAACGAGCTACCATATGAGTTTGGTTGAAGTAGGTTGGAAGCATTGACGGTTGCGTTGGACAAGAGATACCAAATGCGAGTACCTGCTAAGGTTAAAAGGGGTATATTTAGCAACAGATGGTTTATTTGAATTTGTTTCATAAGAAGTAAGTACTTACAAACTCTGTAGGTGTTCAAGTAGTTTTGTATTTCAGCAAACTGTAACCGATACACAAGTACCTAAGAGATCCAATGAATCAGAACGACAAACTTACAGGTAGTTAGAATAACTATTAGTTCAATCTTTGTAATGCAATGAATGTCTTCCGAGTTCGAGCTAATAATCTATTTATTTGTAGTTAGTTTTCAACTGCAACGTGAATGAGATTATCATTTGTATTCTTTGAACTCGTCGAACAATGCTAATTAGAATTTTAATATGGTTATTCGAAGGCCTGAGTAATTTCAAAGTATTAGACTAAGTTAATGAACTGACGTAGTTCATGGAGCTAGTATTCCAACAGTATGCTTTGTTTTGATTTGTATGTATATACATGTAACTACAACATATTGACCCAACTCCCACCACGCTTTTCTTGAACAACCTTGATAGCCGGCAAATCCCATCCAACGCCTCCACTTCCAATAGCTGCCCCAAACCGAGGCACAACATAACATTCTCTCTTTGTTGGCGTCAAGTTCTTAGGAGCATACGGATGACCCAAAGGTTTGGAGTATGTCAAGAGCGGAGAGCTTTTGGCAATATTAGCCAACTGTTTGCCAGTAATATCCACTAACGGCTTCATTCGGACTCGAACATTATCTTCTTCTGAGATATTTCCCTTAGTTGTAAGTGCTTGATACACAAGGTACTGTGCTGGCATTTGTCCTCCTTTGTTGATAATTGAATTTGCGTGGATGTACACAAAGGGTCCCAGTTCGATGGGTATTACTGGACAATAGGGAATGCTTGTAACGCTGGTCTTGCTGACTACTTTAACCTCTGATGACACGTAGTCTGCTCTAATTGCAACTTGGTCAATGAACCCTGAGGCTATCATTTGCTTCAAAGCTAAAACTTGTTTCTTTGTAGGAACTCCCAACTTGGTCTTACTGATTCCTTCAATCCCAGAGCCTCCGCCCACACTTCTGGCCACAATCAGCTGCACTTGTGTTCTTAACTTTTGGATTTCTTCCATCACCTTTAGCCTTAAGAAATGGGATTCAATAAACTCTCCTATCTTATCCTGGCCTACGTGGTCAAAAGCACATACAGCAGAAAGTTGCATCAAACAGTCGCTGCTAGGATCTAACCGTGAAAATATCCCTCTGCTTCGGAAGAATTTGCTTCTAATTTGCTTGTTTTGTTCATCATCACGATCTGGATTAGAAATTTCGTTCTCTGTTAAGAAAGGATCTCCCACGGAAAGAGCAGACACGATTGCAATGACATAGGCAAGACAGTCTTGCTGGTTACCAATAATTAAAATCTTGGCATATCTTGGACTTAATGGGAACAAGGACATCTTGTTTCCAAGATCAGTGATCTTTCTATCTTCTCTGTCCAAAGCACCCAATGAGACTAATAACTCTTCCGCTTGTTTTAAAGATTTTCTGTCTGGCGCTGTAGGAAATGGGAAATTAGCTATTTGGTCGATTCCCATACTCTTCATTGTCAAAACCACGCTTTCGAATGGCATTCGTAAGATTTCGGGTACACTAAATTGCGAAAAGAAATCTTCATATACCGCTGATGAGTACAAACGATAGCAATGGCCGGGTCCTGTTCTACCTGCTCTTCCTGCACGTTGGCCGGCGGAGGCCTTAGAAATCCAGTCAATTTCAAATGACTGTACCCCATTTTCTTTGTTATATTTTCTTTCTTTAGACCTACCACTGTCAATCACGTACCTTATTCCAGGAATTGTCAAGGATGTTTCCGCTACATTAGTGGACACTATGCAAATTCTGCTTCCTTTTGGTGGATTTTCAAAAACTTTCATTTGTTGCTTTGTAGGCAATAACGAATACAATGGCAACACATACAAAGGAGAAACATCTTCTTCGGCAATATCAACAGCTTCATCAAACCCTTCTTCTTCTTCATCTTCATCATCATTGTAATCGTCCTCGATAACCCCTTCTTGCTCTCTAACACTGAAATCTATATCTTCAGCTTCTTGTTGCACGTTATCCGATAATTTCACCTGCGCATTCTCTATGGAGTCGTAGGTGGATGCCTGCTTTTTCTTGAATGGGAACTCTTGTTGTAATCTCTTAACTAGTGAATTAATCTCGGATTGACCAGTCATGAAGATCAAAATACCTCCAGCAGGTAACTTGCGGTGTACTTTGCAAGCTTTGTTAAAAGCTTCGTCGATATAATTGAAATTTGTCCTCTTGTTAAAATGAACGGATACAGGATATTGCCTGGCTTGCACATTGACGATTGGAGGTGGTGATGCAAATACTAACTTGTTTTCGGAGAAGTCTGAAACTCTCAAGGTTGCCGACATCACTATTAACTTTAATGGTTTGTACTTGGTGGCATCCTTTTGATAGTATTTCCTTCTCAATTTAAGAACACGGGTTAACATACCAATGAGGATGTCAGTATTGATATTTCTTTCATGTGCTTCATCGATGATCAAGACAGAGTACTTGGTCAACAAGAAATCGGCCATCATCTCTCGGAGCAATACCCCATCAGTCATAAATTTCATTGCTGTACCGTCTTCTTTACCTTCATTTTTGATATTGGCATCAAAACGGATTTGATAACCAACCCTTTCTCCATGGTCTCCAAGTTCATTGCCAACCCTTTGCGCCATAGAAACGGCAGCAACTCTTCTTGGTTGTGTTATTCCTATCATCCCTGGATAGGTGTCGTGTTTCAAATTTCCAAAACCAGCCTCGTACAAGAATTGAGGAACTTGTGTGGTTTTACCTGAACCAGTCTCTCCGCAAAGTATAACGCAGTCATGATGATATATAGCTTCCATGATTCTGTGTTCTTCAGCGAAAACAGGTAACTGTATCCTTTGTTGTTGTATTTCAACGCTTCTCTGAACATTTACGAAAAATGTTTCTCTTTGAAGGGTCTTATTAATGGGGATGTAGCCCTCTTCATCAGACGAATGATCTATGTCTTCCTCTCTTATTGTTTGTTTGGAGTATTTGGCTTTAATTTCAGCTGATGCTTCGGGATTTACGAGGGAGGCTTCTCGTCCTTCGTTTTTTCGGATCTGCTGCTCTGCCCATTCTTTGAAAGAGGTTGCCACTTTTGAATGTTTGGGTTTGTTTTGTAGTAATTTAGGTTTGTCTTCGTCTTCATCATCGTCTTCATCATCATCATCGTCTTCATCATCATCATCTTCTTCTTCTTCTTCTTCTTCTTCTTCTTCTTCTTCTTCTTCTTCTTCTTCTTCTTCTTCTTCTTCTTCTTCTTCTTCTTCTTCTTCTTCTTCTTCTTCTTCTTCTTCTTCCTCGTCATCAATTCCATTTTCATGGGACCCGTTGTAAGAATGGCTACCATTGCCTATGAAACTTTTAAGCTTTTTCTCTTTCGATGATTTTGAAGTATTAAGTTCTGATGCGCTTAGTTCTTCATCCTCCTTTTCATCTCCTTCATCTTCCATCTCTTCGTCCCCGTCACTCAAGAAATCATTGTCATCTTCAATCTTATGTCGCTTCTTCTCTTCATCTTCAACTCGTTTTCTCCACGTATACTTCTTTTTAGTTTCTGATGCATCTCTCTTTATGACTGTGATGTTGGAAAACCCAAACCCAAACCCGGAGCCACCAAACTTGCTTGGTCTGTTATCTATAAATGATGGTTTTTGCACTTGTTCTTCTTTCTCGTCGTCATTATAATCTGATTCTGAATTGCTGTCGTCGTCCTCTTGGTCGTACACACTAGATGGTAAGTCTTGTGCATCTTTAACTTCTCTCTCCTCGTAGAGAACCTCTCTTGTACGCGAATCCGCTCTACCTTGACGCTCGAGATCCAAAGCCTCAAGGAACTCTTCTTTGCGTGTCTGCTTTCCCTTACCCAATTCTTTAGAGGCTACAAGGTGGGTGGTGTCCATTTTTGTCTGCGATAACTTCTCTAATAGGATCTTCTTTTCTTCTCGTTTCAACTGGTGTTCAATGTACTTGTCCAACCGTTTCTTCTTGGCACGGGAGATCTTGGTATCTGCGTTTTCCGAGAACAATGTCTGCTCAAGCACCCTTTTGCGTTCCTGTTTCTCTTCTTCAGTCATTGGCTTGAGGATGTCGGCGTTGCTGTCCTGGTTGGCAAAGAGGTCACTGACGGGGGCTTCCTCTGCTGCCTGTTCGCTTTCACGAAACCACGATTTGTTTCGTGCTTTCTTCAATGCTGCCTGCTTGGCAAGCATCCCCGTCCTCGCCTTCTCATTGAATCTTTTGCGATACTTCCCCATTTGGGATCAATGGTGTTTGGAATGGCGATGAAGTAAAAAGAAGGAGATGTTTTTTCAGAGATGAGCATCGCTGATTTCGTGATAATACCTGAGGAATAAATGTGGAAACGGCAAACTGCGGTCGTCAAAATGAGCAATAAGCATTAATAAGATTATGTATATAGTCATGACTTATTATACCTTAGTCTTTAAGCTTGTGAAGTACCATATATGCTAAGATGTAGCATATGGTAGCGCATGCTCTATCCTACTTGATAATACTCTTCGTTTCAAGCTGGAAATCCCATCTGGAACCAATACTTGCAACGAACCTTCCATAGCGGTGTATTTCTAGGACAAATCCCTCACCCTGCTACTGTTGTCAAACAGTGCAGTCATTTTGTCCCTATTTCAACCATCAGCCATTTGTAGATTTTCACGTGACCTCTCGACCGTACTTCTCAGAAACCACGAGTGCTGCCTTTTACCCCACCACATCCCCAAGGACCATGAGCAATCTGGACCTATTCAAGAGTTGTATGTATCAGTCCTCGCTAGCTTGACATCACCGTACTAATTCTCACCAGTAATCCACACCACTGTCACCGTCAACTCCACCACCCTCTACACCTATGAAAACCCCCACCTTACCACACTTGTGAGCAATATCAACTGTTCCGAGATAATATCGCAGGAGTTGGGCCTCATCAATGCGTCCAAGACGTTGATAGGATCGATCCCCCTCTCCGTCAACGCCAAGGGCAAACTTGTTCTCTACTTTATGAAGAAGTTGTTGAGCAACGCTGATGGGAGTCGAGATCTCATAACGGTGGTGACCATTGCCCACGCCAATGTCAACAAGACGTTGGTGTTGAATGTGTTGAAGAACATAACCGACAAGTACATTGAGTTTAGGCGTTCCCTTGATGGCAAGGGGACGGGCGACCATTCCAAGGTCAAGCTGGGGGAGTTCAAGCTCTACATGAATCAGATCATCAAGTATGAGGAGATGAACTACGACTCCAACCAGCACTTGTACGGCTACGGTGCCACCGACAACAGTGACGGGCCGGGAACCCCCGACCAGATCAACCCCAACCAGTTGCTTTTGGCCAATGAGGAGGTGGACGAGGTGCGGCGGTTGATGTTGGACAACATCAACAAGTTGTTGAACCGCGGCGACAAGATCAACCAGTTGGTGGACCAGACGGACCGCTTGAACACGTCGTCACTGGTGTTCCACAAGCGGGCCCTGCAGATTCGCCGCAAAATGTGGTACAACAAGACCAAGTTTGTTTTGGTGGTGGCAGGATCGTTGGTGGGGTTGGGATATTTATTCATTGCTTCCCAGTGTGGGTTTCCCTTGTTTGATCATTGTGTTCATCCATAAAAGTACATACGGGCTATATAGGTGCTAATCGTCATTGCCATCTTCGTCGTCGTCGTCGTCGTCTTCGTCGTCGACTTCTTCCACCTCTTCTGAACCCTGCAACTCCGTTTCCTCCTTGGAGAGCAAGGCAATGGGGTTGGGTGTTTCATCATCTTCATCTTCGTCGTCAATGACCACCACATCGTCGTCGTCGTCGTCGTTTTCGTCTTCTATTTCGTCCACATCCGCCACTTCGTCTTCGGCAGCGCTGTCGGTGTCGGCATCAGAATGGCCAGGCTCAACCCCCGTTTGATCGTTGGTCTTGAGCTTCTTTCCTGCCGGCACCTCGCTAGGTGCAGACAATGTCTTTCTGTCTTGTCGATTGCGCTTCTTTTGCTCCTCGTTGGCCTCAAACGTGGTTAACTTGTGCTTGATCTCGGGAAGAAACCCGGCAAACTCGGCTCGCTCGATGGCGGCCAACATATCCTGGGCATTGACGGTCTTTCTGTCCTTGCTTTTGGCCAATTCACGGGCATGGAAGAACACGTGCGACACAAACACGGTGGCGGACCGTTGGAGCGCCAAGAGCGAGTCCTTGGCAATGATCATGTCTGCTTTGTCTCCGTCGGTCACCATCTGCTTGGCAAGCTTCTGGATGGTGCTTTTGGGAAAGAGGATCTCGTCGATGGAGACAAGCTCAGATTGCTTGCTGGGCTGGGGGTACTGGCCCTCGGAGTTTTTCCTCCATCCTTTTGGGGGCATGGTGTAGTAGGCTGTGTGGTTGGTGGTTTTAGTATGTATGGCAATCACGAGCGATTGTCTACGAGGTATTGGATGTATTTGGGGTATTGGTTTGAGCGATCGTGAATGGCACTGTAAGGAGACACGTAGATCTGATTGGCCAAACGCGTCTGCTCAGTTTGATCGAACCGAGGGTTTTCTGGTACGTGTTTTTCTTCAATCAGCACCCAAACACGTCTTGATGCTTGGATCCTGGTTGGTTATTGGTTAAGTCGACACTTCCAGTATTGCAAGAGAATACGTAGGTAGTTATGATTGTCTTGACCGCAGAATTTTGTCCAATGTGACAGGAGTGGTGATCTTTGACGGTCTAGAACGTTTGAAACTGTACTTTACTGTTAGTACTGTCTTTTCAATCCTCGTTGGTTGCCTATTGGACTCACACTGATAAAGTGAGAATATAGGCAGACTATAGCACAGATTATATAAGCAGGGTGTAAGTGACAACAAGCTGCACCTTCTTCAACACAGTAACCAATCCTGAGACCACCAAGATACTCCCGTGCTGCAATAGTTAAGGTGCAGCACCAAAAGTTTGTGTACCATTCACCACCTATCAACACCGCAAAACGGAACGCGTGAAAAAAACGTCACCGCCCATTTTTGCACCCCCACCAGGTTTGGCAGTCCATCGCGAGCATTGCCACCTTGCTGGCCACGGAACGACAATTGCCAAATCGGGACGCACCCTGAGGAATGTCGAATGACGACAACCAAACCATCCAAGACTGCAGACAGGGATGACGGCTACTACGGGCTTCTAGACGTGCCCAACATTAAGACGGTGACCCTCGGCCGCTACCGGTTTGATGCCTGGTACGGCAATGCCGCCTACTTCAATGCCGGTGTGGACCACCGCGACTTGGGCTACGTGTTTGCCAACCGGGCGGCGGTGGACCCCAGCGTTCGCAAGAAGCTGAGGGGGCACGACGACAAAAAGAAGGAGGGAAGACGCGGTGTCACCAAGCGGAGCGGGGCTGTCAAGGGTGGACCGGTGGACGTGAAAGGAGCAGGAGGAGATGCGAAAGTCGTAAAGGGAAGCGTAAAAGGAGGAAAAGGGAGCATTAGTGGTGGAAAAGGGAACATTAGGGAAGGAAAGGGGACCACCAAAGGAGGAAAGGGGACTGTCAGTGCCACATCGAGCACCGGGAAGGAACATACAAGACAGTACTGCAGTGATGGAACCAATGGATTCGACCAGGTGAACGACGAAGATGGTAAAGCAACTGACGATCAAATAACAGCAAATGAATCACTTGCCCTGGTCGCTGACGACACTATTGTAGTTGGTGTCGATGTTGCTGAAGGTGCTGGAATCGGCCATGAAGATGATACCGACAGTCGACCCCATAAGATTGATGGTGTCAAAACCAACCCCGGTGCTTCTGGTAATGGCACTGAAAGTGTCTCTGCATCAAGCACGGCCGCCCAGAAAGATGATACACAAGAGTTGTCTCGAGACAGCCCTGACAGTGAGTCTCCCAAGCACGACATGACCGATGTCGACAACAGCCACTACTGGCTCACCACGTTGCACGTGTGCCCGTACTGCTTTCGATACTCGGCATCGAAGCCCGAAATCGTCCACCACCAGGCGTGCTGTCCCTATAATCTTCCCCGTCCCACCGTAGGCACCCTCGTGTACTACGACCCCACTACCCCCCTCATCATCCGAGAGGTGCGCGGGTTCCACCATCCGCTCTTTTGCCAGAACTTGTGTCTCTTTGGCAAACTCTTTCTCGACGACAAGTCTATCTACTACAACGTGGACCACTTCAACTTTTACGTGGTGTACGGCCACGACGGAGACGAGGCCACCACCTTCATGCCCATGGGGTTCTTCTCCAAGGAGATGTTGTCGTACGACAACGACAACAACCTCGCGTGCATTTGCATCTTCCCTCCGTTCCAGCGTCGGCAGTTGGGGTCACTCTTGATTGATTTTCTGTACGAGTTGGCCAAGGTTACCCCGGGCCAGTTCCGCAGCGGGCCAGAGTTCCCACTCTCCCCCTACGGCAAGGCTAGCTACTTGCGTTACTGGGGCCGGCGCTTGGCCCAAGCCCTCCTTTCCTACCGTGCCGGCGACCACTTCACCATTAACGCCCTCACCAAGGTTACAGGTTTCCGCAAGGACGATGTCCTTCTCGCATTGGAGCACATGCGAGTGTTGCGCCTCAACCCGCACGGTCCGCTACACTTGTGTCTCCACACCCTCGACCAGTGGTGTCGCGCCAACAACGTCGACCCCAGCCGCAACAGTCCGTTGGTACACAGCCAGTGGTTAGCGCTTTGATCCCTGCTCATTATATATTACACGGCAGTCAATGCCTCTATTAACGTAACTGCGAAAACGCCCCGAGTAGCACCGACGACGGCGACTCGCTGTGGCGGTTCTTCTCAAACACATTCCAGAACCGCAACGTCTCGTCCCCAGCCCCGGTGACGATGGTCTCGCCGTCGGGAGACAACGACAAGTACAACACCCGGTAGGTGTGGCCCGTCAACTGGGCAATCTGGGTCATGGACGGATACTTCCACACAATGATCTGGTTGCGCGAGTACCCATGCGTCGATACCAACTCGTTGGAGTTGCGCGACCACATGAGGTTGCACACCTGAGACCCGGTGTTGACATCGTGCACGAGGGATCCCGTCAATGTGTTCCAAGTCTTGATGGTCTTGTCGGCGGTGCCGCCGCCCAGGGCTAAGATGCCTCGCTGGTGCGGTGACCATGCAATCGCTTTCACCGCCGCCGTGTGGTCGGTGAACAGATGCAACGGGGTGGGATTCAACCCGTCCCACACAAAGAGCTTGTTGTCGTTGCCTCCGCTCGCCAATTTGTTCTCTTCCACATTCCATTTAAGACCGCACACTTCCTGCTTGTGGCTTTCGAACTTGTTGACAAAGTGATCCTCGATACGCACGTCTCGATTCAAGATAGTGCGGTCTCGCAGCCCGCTCAGGAGTATATGCTCGTTCCATGCGAGTGAGCTCACCCGAAGACTATGTCCCGACATCGTCCTCACGCACTTGATCTTGGTGGCGTCCCAGATCTCCACCAACCCCTTGGAGGTGCCGATGGCAAGATGGGTACCACTTCCGATCCAGTTCAAGCTCGTCACCTTGTCCTTGTTGGCCAAATTACACAACCGGTCCACTGATTGGGTGGCGCCGTCCCAGAGGTACACCGAATCCCCCAAACCCACCGCGAGAATGTCCTGCTGGCCCCAGTCCACCAAGTTCAAGTAAAAATCGTCCGAGAGCTCGGGGGCATCGAGCACCCGATATGGCACCTTGGATATGGTGCGGGGCTTCTTTTGCGGCGAGAGAAGTAACTTCTGCGACTCCTGTCGCACCGGCGACAACGAATACAACTCCTGCTGGAGGTCGCGAGAGATGGGCCGCGAGTTCTGGGGCGACTGGTAGGTGAACAAGTTGGTTTTACGTCGCGGGGTGGTGGTGACGTCATCACTGTCGGGACCGGACCCTGGGTTGGTGGTGCTGTTGGCATGGGTGGCGGCGGTGTATCCCAAGTGTGGGGTGGAGCTGGTAGATGACCGGGGTGGAGTGCCGGTGACGGCGTTGACCGACTGGGAGTCGCTGCTGCGCGAGCCAGTGGCCGCGCTCGCTGGTGGAGGTCGCCCGTTTTTGGCCCCGCGAGCGCCACCGCCGTTGCCAATATTGGTGGCCGCCATGGGCACATTATCGCCAAACAATTCTGCCTTTAGCACGGTGGAAAAGGTGCGGTTGGCCTCCTCCTCCTTGCGGATCTCAATCTCGTTGTCACCGGTGCGGGCGTTTCGCAAGTCGGGGAGTACTTCGTCACTGGAAAGACTGAATGCTGCCTGGAGGTCGATTCCTGTGCGGTTGGGGATGTACCTGTCGCTAAAAATGGACTTTTGGTTCCTTCGTCTCGGTGATGTCGACGGCAACGGCACCCCATCGTTCAACTTTGGGGGCTCCAAGCTTCTGGTGGAGCGCGACGGCGATCGTGGGGTCTCATACCCCGATCGTGCCCCGGGCGGCTGCGGTATATTCCTGCCACCCGTGCTGCGCCCGTCGCCGGGAAGACGGTGGTGGTTTCCGGACATGGTTGGTTGTGGTTGCTGGACAAGGGTGGTGGTGTGGTTGGGTGGTAGTGTGGTGGTCAAGTTGCAAAAGGATGGACCGCTGTATTGCCCGTGGATACCGAGCGAAACGGCGTGTGATGGTGCGGGGTGGTTATGTAAGCAACGTCTATGATGCCTCTCGACTGATCACCGCTGGGGGACGACGGATGGGTATTGACTGATAGTGATGTAATTCTCATATAATGCAAGTCCAGAAAAATTGCTAATAACTGTGGTCACGTGATCACAGAGCGACATTTTGCAGCCATGACAACAGGCGGGGAGCATGTCTCCTGGATATGGCAAGGTTTAGGGGAATGTCGCGTAGTGGGTTGTCTATGTGGGGCCAAGTACCAATGGTGTGGTGGGGTCTGTAGAGTTAATGTTGTGTGACGGTGTTTGGCGTTGACGGTGGTCTCAGATAATGGGAGGTTAGTAGTTGTGGCAGTTTGTGTTATGAGAACCGGAATGACGATGAATAGCGGATATGCGGAAGTCTTCTTATTCTACTGGTAGTGCCAATGTTGCAACAAGCGGGCCGTAACGTCCATTTTGGGGTATTTGAAACAAGTTGTGTTTTGGGTGTGCAAATGGCTGGCGAGCACAATCGAGAAGTTATCATTGTCCCTTTCTCCTGTGCCAACAGGAGCTCACATAGATGGTAGTAGAATGGAGTCGACGAATCAGTAAACAGCCAAACATCAATAGTCTCGATTGACGGTGCATACATCCGGATCTTGTGCAAAGATGTGAGGTATCGGAATTTATAATTGACGTTGCCCAAATAGGAAATTGTGCTGAAACCCATAGCTGCAAAATCTACCATTGACTACAAGTACATCATACTGTTGAATTATAACTGTTATAGAGTATATAACGTTGAAAAGACGCTGTGGGAGTTTCCCAACTCTATGTTGTTCCCATTCTTTCCAAACTCTCCAACTTCATTTCCCTTTAGTTTATCATGATTCTTGTAATCCTTGCAGCTATTTTGCCAATCGTTGGCACAATTGCCTCGCCAGTCAAAACACCATGGCTAAAGTTCGACTTACACCGCTCCAAGGACTCCATGTATTACATCAAAGAGCTCGCATTGGGAGAACCAGCACAGTACGTATCTAACGTGATCTTGGACACCGGGTCTTCCGATTTGGTGATTGTGTCCTCCATCTACAACTCCAGCCAATCCCAGACCTTCGTAAACACCTGGCAGATGTTCAACGAAGAGTATGGCTCCACCAGTATGTTCCCCATCAACAGAGTTACCGACTCCATTGGAGGGAAGACGTGGTCTATGAACAACTTCACTATGGGGTTCGCCAATATCAGTGTAATGGACACCTTCTCAGGGATATTTGGCATCGGCTATCCTAGACAGGAGGCATTGACTCCCAACTATGATAACTTCCCGGTGGCCTTGAAGTCACAGGGATTGATCCAAAGAAGCTTTTTCAGCATTGATGGCCAGGACCAAAGCCCATCAGTGGTATTTGGGGGCTTGAACTACAACGCCTTTGATGGTGCCTTGACCAAGCTTGTCATTGCCAAGATCATATCCCTCGCGCATCAAGTGGACTTCTACTACGTTCCGTCGATTACGGCGAACTCCATCCGGGTCAATGGACGGTTGATCTCGACCCAGAACACCCTCTACCAAATAGACAGTGGGTCCAACATGTTTGTAGCGCCGCTACCAGTTGTCAACAACTTGCTTACTGTAATTGGTAGCGACTACCACACTATCAATGGCACCGATTACTACAATGTGGACCAGTTGGAAAATATCACCATTTCTGTGGACTTGCAAGGGTTCGAGGTGCTGTTTCCGGTGATGGATATTGCTGGCGATACTGTGAGGGTCGATGGTCGCACCTACGCCCCGCTATACCTTGCTACTGTGAGCATTGGCTACAATGGGTACACAGGGATCTTGCCCAATTGCGTGTACCGCTACTACTACACTATCTACGACTACGACAGCAACGTGATCTACCTTGCCAAGCACAGTCAGTATGAGAAGGCAGAAAGCATTGCGGGAGTCACCGGAAGCACGCTTCCTGCTGCCACCGTAGACGCACCCAACGCTTCCAACAGTTACTCCGTCATATACAAGGACGAGAACGAGATCTCCATCAGCACCACGACGCCTACAAGAACATCGAGCCAAACCCGGGGGTCTAGAACTAGCATCCCAATACACAAGTGCTGCAACAGGAGAACCAGGAGGTTCCGTTCCTTGTAGCAGATGTTGAGCACTTTGCACCAATACTCCTGACACAAAGGCATTTGAATGGTAACACAAAAATACCTCAACTGAAGGTAAACCGGTTAGATATAATTTATAGTTGGCAAATTTCCGGTCTTCTCTGAATAAAAGATTGACTATGTTTGAACGATTAGTTGGAACCAATAGTTTAGAGTGACCTTATTGAGGATAATGCTGCTTCCCCAAAGGGCAGTCTGCAATTCAATAGAGACCTTCCAGTAGTATGTCCTATTGCTTTGTCATAGTTGTAAGTCTTCAGTCCCTAATAGTTATTATCGGTTTTTCAACATTTCCGGAGACCGGTATGAATGTTAGTTTGCCATTTCCGGTGTTCGACTCTGACAGACCGTATCCAAAATATGTTCAGTAAAGTCAGAATACACACGTGATATCGATCACGAGAACATCCTGCATGCAAACCATCCAATCAATAATCAACAATTGAAAATTACGCCAAAAAAATTTGTGCACAACCCCATTCACGGTGCAACCATCAACATCCCAGCAAGTCTCCTTCCCGGCCATCGCCACATCTGCTTGTGCTGCTCCGCCCGTCTTTGCCCACCATTGCACCCCCACAAACCCTTTTTCCCTTAACCACCCCTTACTAATCTGCATAACGTGTCTATCACCGCCATGTTGTCCCGCATTATCGTCAGACCCTCGGTGTCGCAGGTGTCCACCGTGGCCAAACGGTACTCGTCCATAATCTCCGTCCACAGGGACAGCAAGGAGGACAACCAGACCATTGGATTTGAGTTCAACTCCGAAAACTTGAAGCGGGCCGAGGAGATCATTGCCAAATACCCCCCACAATACAAAAAAGGTGCATGCATGCCGCTTTTGGACTTGGGCCAGCGCCAGTTGGGATTCACCTCCATCTCGGTGATGAACTACGTGGCCAAGATGTTGGATATGCCCCCCATGAGAGTGTACGAGGTGGCCACCTTCTACACCATGTACAACAGAAAGCCCATGGGCAAGTACAACTTGCAGGTGTGCACAACCACTCCGTGCCAATTGTGCGGCAGTGACGGAATAATGAAGGCCATCGAGGACCACTTGGGCGTCAAGCCCGGACAGACCACCAGCGACAAGTTGTTTACGTTGCAGGAGGTGGAGTGTCTCGGAGCCTGTGTCAATGCCCCCATGCTTGCCGTCAACGACGACTTCCATGAAGATTTGACTCCTGAAGCTACCGTTGCTTTGTTGAAAAAGTTGCAATCAGGCAAGGAACTCTCACAGATTGGTCCTGTGAGTGGCCGTAAGTCATGTGAGCCATTGAGTGGACAAAAGGTGTTGTTGAGTAAGGAGCCCAACGACATCAGAAAGTTGACCAGAGCTGACTTGTGAGTGCTCCATCCCTTGCATATCTGTACCATAAATCTGTCTAGAATTCAATATACTTAGACATACCAGTTTTTGTTTGTTGGCGACGCAATCGGTGCAAGAGCACTGTCGCCATTTTGGGGCCGTTTGTTGGACGTTTGCTGCGCACCATGCTTGTAGTGCCAGTGGTAAACCAGCTAGGCCGTAGCTACGTAGAGGGAGCGGGGACATGACTGTTGGCTGTGCATGGTGAGTGCTGTCCATCATTTGTTGGGTTGCATGCCATTTCTGCCGTTTTTGCAGCACCCAACAACCAACGCCCAACCCCCCATTCCCAACACCCACATTGTCAATTCCCCTCTGTTCCCTCTTTCCCTGGCCTTCCCCTCTTCTTTTCTCATTTTATCTCTTCATTCGTCTTCTTTCCTCCTTTCTTTCTCTTCCCTGCTTACTTACCTCGTCCTCTACCCTCCGACCCGCACGTGACACCGCACGTGACACCATCTCCGGTACCGCAGTCAGGCAAAATGATGCAATCACTTGACTCATTGAAAAAATAGATACCGGGGTCAAACAGCCACGGTACTGTCCACTTGCTGCTCGTGTTGTTTGTCGCAGTTGTCGAATCTGCGTAGCCATAGACTCATTTGCGACAAATGTCCCCCAAGAAACAATATTCGTTGGAAACGGAGTTGGTGCTCTCCAAGTCCGGCGACCAGTACAATGCTTCCGTGGCACCCTTGTACCAGTCCGCCACCTTTAAGCAGTCATCGTTGTCCAACATGGGCGAGTACGACTACACCCGGTCAGGCAACCCCACCCGGACCCATTTGCAGAACCACTTGGCCCGCATCATGAAGGCACAGGCGGCATTTGCCGTGTCGTCGGGCATGGGGTGTCTTGACGTCATCACCCGGTTGTTGAAGCCAGGAGACGAGGTGATTGCCGGCGACGACTTGTACGGCGGAACCCAGCGGTTGTTGACGTACTTGAACAAAAAGGGCGACTTGAAGGCCCACCACCACGACACCACCAACACGGAGTTGATCAAGTCCAAGATCACCCCCGCCACCAAGATGATCTTTTTGGAGTCCCCCACCAACCCCTTGATCAAGGTGGTGGACGTCAAGTCCATCGCCGACCACGCCCACAAGGTCAACCCTGACGTTGTCGTGGTGTTTGACAACACCATGATGTCGCCCATCTTGATGACCCCCTTGGAGTTGGGGGTGGACATCCACTACGAGTCGGCCACCAAGTACCTCAACGGCCACCACGACATCATGGCGGGGGTGATAGCCACCCGGTCGCCCAAGTTGGCCGAGCAGTTGTACTATGTCATCAACTCCACCGGGTGCGGGTTGTCGCCGTTTGATTCGTGGTTGTTGAGCCGGGGGTTGCGCACGTTGGCGATCCGGGTGGAGAGGCAGCAGCAGAACTGCGTCAAGATTGCCCAGTTCTTGGCCGCCATCGGGTTCAAGGTGCGGTACCCGGGACTCAAGCTGCACCCCCAGCACCAGCTCCACAACTCCATGTGCCGCGGGTACGGGGCGGTGTTGAGTTTTGAGACCGGCAACATAAAGTTGTCGGAGAAGATTGTCGAGAACACCGACATCTTTGGCATTGCCGTGTCGTTTGGGTGCGTCAACTCGTTGATCTCGATGCCGTGCAAGATGTCGCACGCCTCCATCGACGCCAAGACCCGCCAGGAGCGTGACTTTCCCGAGGACTTGATCCGGTTGTGCATCGGCATTGAGAATGTCGACGACTTGATCGACGACTTGACCAAGGCGTTGCTCAAGAGCGGTGCTGTCAAGATCAATGATAGAGACGAGTTGTTCAATGCAGTGCATGTCCAGCCCAAATTGTAGGTATCATGCGGGGTGTGTTTACTTAGAAATGTACAATAGTTTGGTTTAGAGGGGTGTAGAGAGATGGAGGCGCTGCCAATGTACAGGAAGTGTAAATGGGTCTGGCGTGGGGCCAGGAGTCCGCTATGGCACTGCTTAGAGAGAGTTGCAGTAAATCGCGGTAGATCTCGGTAGATTGCGGTATGTCGCACTAGATCGCACTAGATCGAACTAGTTCGCACTACGCTCGCCCTAGATTCACACCAAAGTCGCACCAAAGTCGCATCAGCTCGCAGTAGAATTGCGCGAAAACCACAACTTTCAAAAATTGTTCTCGCTACATTTCGATATCTCACAGCGACTCCCGCTAAATTCAGCAATGCTATCCCTGAGTGCCAAATCTTTATATCCAATGCTTGCCCTTCAATGCTCATTGTATTGAATATCTCAGTTTCTTTTGGTCCATTCTCATGTTTGTAAGTATTTTCTCTCTTTGCCTTACTTGTCTCCGTGGCTCCTGGCACCGTTCTCGTTTCGTTCTCACTATTCTCGCTACGATTTTGCCACTATTCGCACCACATCGTTGTTGCTCGTTATCACTTCATTACAATTTCGTTTATTGCTTTCTTTCCGCTTCTTCCTTTTCCTCTTCGTCTTCCTCTCCTCTTCCTCAACTAACTCGCCCCATCCTCTACTCCTTCCCCAATTCTTCCACCACTAACAACAACCCGTTTGGTAGCGCCTTGCGTGTTTGAACCAACGCGTATACCAAATCTGTAAGTCGCGTCTTACCAACCTCTCTCTTCTTCTCCTTCCACACCGCAATCGCCAAAAAACCCATTCAACATGAGCTCCGATCTCCAGCTTTCTACCGGGGTGTTACGGGACATCTTTTCCGTCGACAAGCATGACAAGGTGCTGTCCCCCTTGGTGTTCCAGGTCACCAACATCAAGGCCGTCCCCATCCAGAACAGCGACATGAAAAAGTACCGTATCTTGATGAACGACGGCGTATACTTCAGTCACGGGCTCATTGACGAGAAGTGCATGCCCTACTTGGAAAACAACAACTTCTCCCGCTACTCCATCGTCAAGGTCAAGGAGTTCACGGTGTTCTCCACTCAGAAGCACTTGGTGTTGATCAAAGATATTGAGATCTTGGCCCCTGTGAGCGAAAAGTCGTCCCAGTCCTTCACCAACATCGACAGCTACTTTGTCGACCACCCGGATGAGGACTTGTTCCAGTTGGCCAAGAAGAATGGTGGCGACCAAGGCAAGTCCGAGTCACCAGCACCAGCCCCCGCACCAGCGCCCGCTTTGGGTGGTGGCGCCAATGGCAGTGCCCCCGTGGCCGCCAAGTACCCACCAGGAGGATCTGCCGTCAATGACTCGCGCAGAGTGTCCCCAATCGAGACGTTGTCCCCCTACCAGAACAACTGGACCATCAAGGCCAGGGTGTCGTACAAGGGTGACCTCAGAACGTGGTCCAACTCCAGAAATGAGGGTAAGTTGTTTTCGGTCAACTTGCTCGACGAATCCGACGAAATCAAGGCCACTGCCTTCAACGATGCCGCAGAAAAGCTCTACAACTTGTTGGAGGAGGGCAAGGTTTACTACATCTCCAAGGCGCGGGTGTCGGCAGCCAAGAAAAAGTTCAATCATTTGACCCATCCTTACGAATTGCTGTTTGACAACTATACCGAGGTCGAGGAGTGCTACGACACCACCAACGTCCCCAAGCTCCACTTCAATTTTGTCAAGTTGGACCAGATCCAGAACTTGGAGGCCAACGCAATTGTTGACGTCATTGGCGCCTTGAAGCACGTCAACGAGCCTTTCCAAATCACAGCAAAGTCCACCGGAAAGGCCTTTGATAGGAGAAATATCAGTATTGTCGACCAATCTGGGTACGCCATCGAGGTAGGGTTATGGAACAACACTGCTCTTGATTTCAGCGTCGACGCCGGCTCCGTTATCGCCTTGAAGGGGTGCAAAGTTCAGGATTTCAACGGCAGATCATTGACATTGACTCAATACGGATCGTTGGTTGCCAATCCAGAAACCCCAGAAGCTTATCAATTGAAGGGATGGTACGATAACCAGGGGATCAATGAAAGTTTCAAGAGCTTAAAGGTGGAAAACACCGCCTCTGCAAGACAGATTGCCAACAGAAAGACCATTGCCGAGGCGCTTGACGAAGAATTGGGCAAACAGGAGAAGCCCGATTACTTCAATATCAAGGCAAGCATTTCATTCACCAAGTCGGAAAACTTTGCTTACCCTGCTTGTAACAAGCCAGCAGCAGGAACTGATCAAAATACTTCTCCTCCAAGACTATGCAACCGTAAATTGGAAGAAATGGGAGATATTTGGAGATGCACGGGCTGCCAAGCTGAACATCCAACCCCCAACTACCGTTACATCTTCAATTGTTCTGTCGTCGACTCCACGGGTCAGTTGTGGATCACGATGTTTGATGCTGAGGCCAAGAAGGTGTTAGGGATCGAGGCCACCGACCTTATGGAATTGCAGGCCAATGACTCACGCGAATTCCAACAAAAGTTTACTGACTTGACGTTTAGGGAGTTTGACTTTAGAGTTAGAGCTAGAAACGAAACCTACAATGACCAATTGAGAATCAAATATCAGGTCATGGCCGTTGATACCCTTGACTACGTCAAGGAATCCGAGTACTTGTGCGAGGTTTTGGATAAGCTCTTGTAAGTATGTTGGCTATCTTGTCACCATGTCAATTTCAAATCGGTGTATAGTTTCTTGTTTGTATTTCGAGGGTCTCCACTCCTTTGTGTTATATATATATTGATTGGGTATCACTTCTTGTAATCCACCAATTTATTCACCTGAAGCCAATAGTCACGGAGTATATCGTTCGCCTGTCGTTGGCCTCGGGTGACCATAAGCTTACTAATAAACAGATCTATGCCGGCCTTGTCTAATTGGACCTTGCCAACAGGTTTATTTTCCAAAAAGAATTGCAACCATTGCTTGAACTCCATGGGGAACTTGCTAATAAGTTGTCGAAACAAAGGATAATAGTGCTCGATGGCAGAGCGAGCCGCATCAACAAACCCTGTGGTTAGCATCTCCACTAACTTGTAGCCAATGGGAGTATTATCTATTGTTGTATCAATAATTTTGCGAACAACCAACTTGTCTTTTTCTTTTCCTCTCTTTAGCGACACCAAGTTTGACCAGAATTTGATAACCGACTTTATAATAAAGGTTTCATGGAATTTGAATGAAAATAAAGCGTATTTGATAACTCGCTCCTGAAATAATACACTGGAAACAATCAATCCAGGCTTTTTTTCAACAACGGTCGAGAACATATCAATCGATGCCTTTATCAAGTCCACATCAGACTCAAGAATCTCGTAGATATCTCCAAATACTCGTTGCAACAAAGTTTCTACCTCTTCAGCAACCAAAGTGTTGCTATTCGTGATGACGACACTCTCAATCAATTGATATATACATGGGATAGATTGGAGATTGCAATTCTTCACTTTGGAGTCCAAATATTGAAAGATAATACTGACATCAAATACAAACGGTCCATTTATAGGTTCATTCAATCCCGACTTTAGTATCTTGCAGCATATTTCTGTAACTATCGTTTTCTGGGTCAAGAGGGGAAAATCGATCGAAAGTTGCTTCACATAACTCAAAACAGTAGATTTTATGCCAGTAGGGTCTTCTCTCCAATAAGAATTGTATTTACTTGCCTGTACAGGTGTCATGAAATCATTCACCTCTTCGGGAATTGTTGTTGCATTTGCAATTTCTCCAATACATGACAAAAGACTTATCATATAATCAGAAATATTCTCTGCTGATTCAGAATCGGGGTTCATAAATGATTCATTATCAATACCAACTTTTGCAAATTGCTCATTGATTTTTGTCAACACCTGGCGTATCTTCTCGGCCAAAATCTCCGGTTCCTTCACACTAAGAACGATGGAAAAATAAGCATTGCACATCCATTCACGAATCAAATTGTCATACTGTGGAACCAGGAGCATCTCTGACAAGATCAAGGCAAGCTTAGATTCAAACGGGATAAGCTTTTCCTTTGAATCCTGGCATATTTTCAAAACTGTTTTGGAGGCAATCAAAGCCAAATTATCCACTTCTTTGTTTGTCATGACGTGACTGAACAAAAAGTCCAAAGTGCTTGCCAAATACTGACCTCCCGTTACACTTTTGAAAAAGAATGGCAAACTAGACAACAAATTTAATAATGTGATTTTGATTTGGCGGTTAGGCTCAGAAGGTAGATTATGGACCACATCTATCAACTGAACATTAAAGATGCCATCCACTAAAGGAACTAGCGTATTAGTGGAAAAAGAATCGTCAAGAAAGTTCAAATCATCGGTGATTTTGTATATGAGATACAATGCTGCCTCGAGGTCAACCACCCGGTCTTGGGATGGGTTGTGGGTAAGTACCTCTAGTGAGGACTTGGCAGAATCGCACAAGGTGGAATACAAAGGAACCCCCACTAGCGAATACAACAAGATGAACAACTCAGCAACTTGATTGCGGTATTGAGAAAATTCTTTGGAAGCGCCAGGGAAGATATGGATTTTGTCAAAGTACACCTGCCCCACCTGGCTCAAAAGATCATTTCGGTTGCCAACAAATTGTTCATAGCTCAGTTTGGTGATATCCTTTACGGTATCCTCGTCGTCAATGAAGGTATTGGCAAACTCTTCCCAGAATGGCAAAAGCTGCTCGCTGACTTTCTCGTCTTCGGTGGGGTGTCCATTGATTCTGGTCAAAGTCAAGACAATGTGGAACACTCGCGAAACAGACTCGTCCATTATATGTCGCTCAATGTATATGATGTTCAGGTTAAGGTAGGCGATGAGGAGATTGGTGAAGTTGTCGATTTCCAGGGAATATATGGAAACAAAGTCGGAGTCACCCAAGAAATTGATCATGAACTTGACGCCAAATTTGTCGTCATCAAACAAGATGGCAGAAACTTGGTGCTTCGAGTCGCCCAAGAAGCGAGGATTCGACTCCAAGATGTCGGCGAGTACCGTAAATGCCTTGTTGTAGACTTCCATATTTTGCTCCATGTCGGACTGAAGTTGAAACTGATTAAGTAAATATACCAACAACACCGCCATCTCCTCGCCGTAGTTCTGGTCTGAGTGGTGGTGGGCAAGGGAGAGGTAAACCACCCACGCGTTAATGCACTCGAGCGAGGCAAGGACAAGCGGACGGTCCACGTCGCTGGCGGCCACCAAGTACTCAAACATGCCTCGAACATGCCTGAAGATGTCTTGGTGCACCGACGCATGCAACGGCGCAGGAACTGCCAGCTGCTTCAAGATGTCCTCCGGGATGATGGTGACAAGCATGAGAACGAGCTGGAACGGGCCTGCCGCGGCCAAGCTGCAGCGGGCCAACCACTCGGGCCCGCAACCGGGGCCGAACAAGCGGTCGAGCATCAATTGTACCGGATCTCGGGGGAATTGGGCAAAATTTTTGATGTACAACAAGGATAAGTTGCTCAACAACTTGCGTAGCGTGACCATGTTGCCATTGAGCCCCTCCTTGGAGGTGGAGAGCATCACCACCCGGTGCAAGATGTCGTTGAAAGCGGTCACGGCCTCGTTTTCGTGGGCCAACGAGTGGGTATTGAAGAACACCGCCAAAGACACGGCGCCAAAGTAGCGCACGTTGGCGTCTGGGCTATCCAAGAGCCCCAACCCCAACTGGTAGCCGTAGGAGCTCTTTTGGTGGGCCTGCAACCGATCTTGCACCGTCTTGATGGTGGTGGGATCATGGGAGGTGTAGAGAGTGGTGATGTCCTGCAATCGTTAGTACTGAAGAAAGGATGTGTTCCCAAGGCACGTACCTCGACCACTTGGCTGACATTGAACACAGACACCTCCAGCATGGCGTCTGGCTTCGAGAGGGAGAGGGTGTAAAGGTGGAGGGAAGGATGGAAAGTGGTTGTCTCACGTGACTGAAGCCGTCAGGTCATACGCGTCACGTTCAACATCACGCGCTAATTCACGCGCAAATTACCACGTGCCGCAGCCCACACGTGCACCGCATCACGATCCACGGCACCACCTCCACATATGGTGTGACATGGTGATGCAGGGAGAAAAACATTTCGACCACCCCCAGCAGCAACCACAGGTGCTTCACCATCGATCGCAAGCACGGGAACCGTCACTGATCACGTGCCAGCACCGCCTCTCCCGTCCACCAGCAAAACTCGCCCAAATCGCCGTTTGCGCATCCTCCATTTATCATTAGTTGTCACAAGTGTCTCCACTTGGAACCATGTCGAGAATCTCCCGGGGCCTGTGTGCCAACTGCACGTGCTCGCCGGGGTTGTTGTCGAGGCAGAACCGAAGAGCGTCGCTTTTTGCCCAAAAGATCAACATCAAGCGCACCAACAGCGGGCTAGGCCTGGGCAAGCCCGGGTCGAGAAAGGACTCTGTGTTCACCATTGACGCCGCCTCGTTGTGTCTTCCGGAGGCCAAGGAAGTCAACACCTCGAAGAGATTGGAGGCGTTGAGACGCCAGATGGCAGCGCACGACTTGGGGGTGTACATTGTGCCTTCCGAGGACCAGCACCATTCCGAGTATGTCAGTGCTTACGACCAGAAACGGAGCTTCATTTCCGGGTTTTCGGGCAGCGCCGGTGTCGCCATTGTCACCAGGGACTTGAATAACATCAGCGACGTTCCGGAAGGCGCAGCCGCGCTCTCCACCGACGGACGGTACTTTAGCCAGGCCGCCAACGAATTGGACTTCAACTGGTCGTTGTTGCGCCAGGGCGACAAGAACCAGCCCACCTGGCAAGAATGGTCCGTCAACCAGGCGGTACAGTCGAGTTTGGACTCGGGAAAGAAGGTCCTTATTGGCGTGGACCCGCGGCTAGTCTCCTACAAGTTGGTGCAGCTGATTGGCGAACTCATCACCAAGGCGTTACAAAAACACAAGAACGATAAGAACAAGATAGAGGTGGAATTGGTGGCTGTGCAGGACAATTTGATCAATAAAATCTGGGAACAGTTTGAATCGCTACCTCCCAGCACCACCGATACCGAAATCAAGGCTTTGGACATTAGTTTTACCGGCTGCGATTCCAAGGACAAGTTAGCCCAAGTGAGAAAGCACACATTCAAGGACACCGTACAGGGGTTGGCAGTGGTGGCATTGGACGAGGTGGCATGGCTACTTAATCTAAGGGGCCAGGACATCGAGTACAACCCCGTGTTTTACAGCTTCATGACCATCACCAACGACTCCGCTACTCTCTTTATCGACAAATCAAGACTACCTGAAACTATCATTGCCAAATTAGAAGATGACGGTGTCACCATAGAGCCATACGATGCATTTTACTCCTCATTGAACTCCATTTCCAAAGACTTTGCCGTCGCCGACAACCAGTTTTTGATTCCAAACTTGGCCAACTGGGAAGTTGTTCGAAATTTACAATGTGGTTTTACCCAGGGGTTGTCTCCAGTGGAAGAATTGAAGGCAATCAAGAATGAAAATGAATTGCAAGGGGCAAAGATTGCTCATTTGAAAGATGGCCGCGCTTTGGTCAAATTTTTTGCATGGTTGGAAGACCAATTGATAAACCACCAGGAGTTAATTGATGAATGTGAAGCTGATGACAAGTTGTCGGAATTCAGAAAACAGGAAGACAATTTTGTGGGATTATCATTTGCTACAATTAGTGCCAGTGGTGCTAACGGGGCCGTAATTCACTACAAGCCAGTAAAGGGCCAATGTTCCATGATCAACCCTGGAAAGATTTACTTGAATGATTCCGGTTCTCAATTCTTGGAAGGTACAACAGACACCACCAGAACTGTCCACTTTGATACCCCTACTTACGAGGAAATAAAGCGATACACTTTAGTGTTGAAGGGAAACATTGCATTGTCTACTTTAAAATTTCCGGAAAACACTACTGGGAACTTGATAGATTCCATTGCTAGACAATTTTTGTGGAGGTTTGGCTTGGATTACGGTCATGGCACTTCGCATGGAATCGGAGCCTATTTAAATGTGCATGAGGGCCCAATAGGGATTGGTCCTAGGCCCAATGCTGCTGTCAACGCTTTGAAGCCAGGTAATCTCATTTCGAATGAACCTGGTTACTATGAGGATGGCGAATATGGTATTAGGTTGGAAAATGTTATGTTTATTAAAGACGCAAACTCCTCCTATAACGGCAAGAATTTCTTGGAATTTGAAACCATCACAAGAGTTCCCTTTTGCAGACGTTTGATAAATGTCAATATGCTTTCAGAAGAAGAATTGGCGTGGTTGAATGCCTATCATAATTCTATCTGGAACGAATTGAGTTCCTCATTTGATAAAAACAGCTACACTTATAAATGGTTGAGAAGGGAAACAGAGCCTTTGCACATGTCATCTCATCATTAAACGATTTCCTCTATTATATACTGACATTGCACGAAAACAAGTGCCACGGAAATAGCTAAATATAATAATTTATTCTTCAAAGAGTATCTGGATTTCTTCAATCCGTCTCTTTCTCCTCTCTTCCTCTTCAGCACCGACTGCTTCTCCAATTTGTCTTTTGCGTTCTTGGATCTTAAGCATCTTTGTTTCAATACTATTTTCCATAATAAAGCGAACCACCTTGACAGTCTCATTTTGTCCAATACGATGGATTCTATCAATGGCCTGCTCTTCAATACTAGGCGACCACCATGGATCCATCATAAATGCCCGTGACGCGGTGGTTAGGTTTAGTCCTACCCCACCTGCCTTCAACGATAACAAAAGCACCCCAATCTTACCATTGGAAATCTCGGCATTAAAGCTTTCAAGTAGTTTCTGTCGTTCTTGCATGTGCAAGCGACCATCAAATTTGTACACAACGAATTCAGAATCACCTTGAACCTTTAACTCAGTTTCAATTATATCCAAATAGGAAGAAAACTGAGAAAACACAATCGCTTTGGAATTAGGATTTTGACTTTTCAAGGCTCTTAAATGTCGTATCAATGCCTGAATTTTAGAAGAAGATCGGTTAGGATCATACAAATATAATTGAAAATCAAAGTAGTCAACTCCTTTGAGTTCTAATTTGGTATGAAATCGCACTTCTTTGGCACTGGTTCTTTGATTCCGCAACCTGAACAATCGGTACTTGGAAATTGGTTCTCGACAATTTGGACACAACTTCTTGTTTTCCTTTCCACTCTGAAACTCCAAATGTTCTAGTAAGCAAGAGAGACAGAATGAATGCCCACAAGGTGTGATGGTCATTTCACCAAATGCAATTGGTGACTGAGTACAGATTGAACACTCTGAATCCTCCAAATTCACTTTGGTGTAGAGTGGGTACATCACTTCTTTTACTTGTGTATCATTGTCGAACCCTGAACTCTTTTGCTCCTTGATGGACCGTAAAAATTGTTTCATATCTTCATCTTCACCTTCAATTATATCATCGTCCATTTCATGGGCTCCTCCAATAAGATCCATATGGCAGCAAACTTGCCTTAGCCTTAAAATATGTGTAAGAATCTGACTGTACTTTTTCATTAATTCTCCAGATTTTATTCCTTCTGCAAATGAAGAATGAGCTCTAGCTTTGAACCATTGGTACAATCGTTCTTCTTTCTCGTTGAACTTGATCTCCTCAATCACAACTTCTTTTTCAGGCAACTCAACCAAAGGCTTTCCATCTTTATCTTTCATGATCTTAGTTCGTCTCAAAAAAATTGGTTCAAGAATCGACTTGATTACATCCAATGTTCTAGATATCTTCTTTTGTTCAAAAGGCAATGTGACAAATGTTTTCCAATAAGAAAAATTACTCCAAGGTTCCAACTGCAAAAATTTTGCTAATGAATATAAATCATCAAGTCTATTGACAATAGGTGTACCGGTAAGCAACCATTTTCTACTCAGTTCAAGTTCGTACACTGACTTTGCCGTTTTCGTATTTCTGTTTCTGATATTGTGTCCCTCGTCTAGTATGATTCTGAAGAATTTGACTGAGTATAATCCAATTTGAGGCAAGTTTCCATTAATGTCCCTACTTTTTGAAATACGAACAAATTCGCTGAGAACAGTACCATAGGTGGTAATCATTACCACTGGAATTTTGGTATCATTTCTGTAGCACAAAGACTTTGCCAAGTTGGCTCCTATTTCGTCTCCGTAATACAATTGACAAATGTGATTATTGTTATTATTGCATTTTTCAAACTCAGATTTCCATTGTGATAATAATGACATTGGAACAACAATCAAGGTTGTCTTTGATGCATATGGTTTCTTGGATCGATCATCTTCAGTATCATAAGGAAGTGAATTAATTAAAGCTAATGCGGATATCGTTTTCCCTAGACCCATTTCATCTGCCAAAATTCCTCCTCGTAAACTGTTTTTAATCAATGGCTCTTCCATCGACAATTCACCATTGTACATGTTTGCATAAAATACATTATTTTGTAAATTCTGGGATTGAGGTTGGGAATTTGATTTTTCAAATGAATTGTCACTTGGCCATCTATACTTGCGCCAAAGAGGATTAATTGTTCCTCTCTCGCTTTCTTCTATGGTATTTCTTGATTGTGTAGATAATGATTCTCCTTGTTCACAAGACAACTTGTTCAATGTTGAGATTTCATTTTCTCTAGTCAACATCCATGACAATCCATGCTTTTGGTACAGTCTCAACAGTAATCGAAAGTTTGAGTTTGGTGGAACTGTTGTTTCTGGCAAACTCTCTAACAATTTTGATTGGTTATTTGCCTGATAAAATTGCTTCAATTGGTCTAGATCAACTTGGTCCACTGGTTGTATATTGCTATTATCGTTGGCTTGAGAGGGATCATCTGATGAAAGATTAACAATTTCTTCGCTGTCGTCTATTTCTTCCTCAGGCACCAAGCGGACTGGCCGCAAATGTAACCTCTCGAACAAGTTGGAGATGGCAAATTGGCGTAGTCTGAGAGCTGCCTCTGAATATGTTTCCGAGGAGAAGTTGAAACCAGTACGTACTGCTTGTGTTTTCTTTCTCTTTAGATCGTTGATATCAGTATATGATTCGTTTTCCAAATTTTTTGTAAAACCAGAGTTTTTAATATAAACGTCGATTTGTACAAAGAACGAGTCACCTGTGGACAATCGACGTTTTGTAGTTTCCAACACTGTAGTTTCAAATGTGGCGATGTCTAAATCTATAAGTGGGGAGAATATTCGCGTTAGGTCTTCGGGTATTCTTCCAATTTCTCTACCTGAATCAGTTGGTGCAGTGGGCCGGGTGAATAAGCGTATGATCGACGAGTCTTTCATGGACGAATTTCTTGGAATCAACCGTTTTAATTCGAGAGAAGTGGCGTATGTTAACGGCCTCGTGGTGGGCCTGGTGGCCCAAGCTTGGATGTCGATGGAACCGATGTATCGTTGCCATTTTGAGTTCTCAAGTTCAAGCTTGTTGGATTGAGACATGAGATGCATGCGTTTGTGGAGATTGTGCAATTCTTCCGATTCATATTCATGGTTCCTCTTGGGTTGTGAGATGGAGGTTTGTGAGTTTTGCATCTGAGATGAATCAAGCGAGTTCAACTGAGACGGTTGGGAACTGGATGGTTCTTTGCGAGAACCAGACGGTATGATTATGGGGCTTGAAGGTGTGGCTTGGGAGCTGGATGATGGTATCTTATGTGAATTCGACTGATTCGATCCTTTCTTGGAGCGTATTTGCGGCGTAGAGGGCACTTGGGATTCAGACGAGTCTGCTGTAGTTCGGTCTCGACGCGTACGGGACTGCAAATCGTCGATAGAAGGCGGGTTTGTGAGCAACTCCAGCACTGACAGCGCCACGGGATCAGGTCGGTGTGAGTGCTTGTCGTATAGGTAGTCGAGCAATACGGGTGACACGTCTCCAACGGACGCGACCAACTTTGATTTGAACTGCTGGCGCGATAGCACAGATGAGGAAGGAGATAGGGGCCGAGAAGGCTCATTTTCGTCGTCTTCATCAACAAAAAGGGTGTTTCCTTGACTCTGGTCCCTGGAGGAATCCGCTAGCTTCGGAGTTGACTCGAAAAACCTCTTTTTGGCCACATGCATGAGGGAGAGAGATCTGGTAGGGAAAATGGAAAGAGGATTGGATGGCGTTTTTTCAGTCGCGATTGCGGTTTTTTGCAGCAATTGGAGGTTGCGGTCCGCGGTGTTCGAGTTCGAGGTATATTGGGATATGTCTGGATGTATGGATGTATTGTAGTGGAAGTATAATGAGGAGGCATAGAAGATGATGTTGTAGAGGAAAGAGTGGGAGGCTGGGAGGTGAGGATGACGGAAGGAGAGTAAATGGAGAGTAAGATGGAGAAGAAGATGGCGAGTAGAAGATATTGCAATAATTAGATGAATATGAATAAAACACTAAGTGGTAGATGCGCATACAAACTACAAGGGAGAATGCACGGAGATTTCTTTGAAGAACCTGTAAATAGAAATAATAGTAGGGATTCAGGGAAGAGAACGAAAATGGCAATAACATCGATTTCAATTGCAAAATTTATCTGGAAGTTATTTACATAAAGCAAAGGTTTGAAAGTACCAATTTCGCTATTCTTAGTACCGAGAATGTAAATACTACAATAAACTTGTCTAATAATTGGAAAATTTACTAACTTCTATTGAGAAAGTATAATCGAGACATGGTTTGGTTCGTGTTCCATTTTTGGATGTCAAAAATTATAATTTACTATTAGGTTAGGTTTCCACATGATCACGATTGTGAACGAGTTTTAAGTGATTTTGTTGCTCTAGCGATTGGTATATGTGGTAGAGAAATAATAAATCGATTGTCAAAAGATAAATTATAAGATTCAATGGTGGTTATCAATAACGAGATTGCAAAAGGTTCCAACAGCATTAACAATTGAATGTCAAAATTGTCAGTTAATTAATCTTATATTAAAGATTTCCATAACAATATCGATTACATTATCAAGGGTCAGAAATTATGAGATTATTCGAAGATCTTCAAGTAATTTAATTAGATTAAAAGGTTTCAGAAAATATGATTTCATTACAAATATCAATGGGTTTAAAAGATGATTGTCAATCTTACAAAAAGACTATTAATAGATTTCAATGGTAATTCAATAGACGGTTAACAGCATTTCAACGAGATTCTTAGAAGATAGTCTTCAATAAAGTCTATGCAATTCAAAATCACTAACAGCAATATCAATGAGATTAGAAGATTGCCAAAACAAATTTATGAGATTAGAAGACTGTTAGCAACAATTCAATGAACTTACCAGAAGATTGTCAACAGCAGTTGTAGATAGTCAATTGTAATATCAAAGAGATTATAAGAGTCTACAACAAAATGGTAAGGTTAATTGTCAACGGTATCAATGAGGTTACCAAATGCTATCTACAGCATTACCAATATATTGATCATACGTTCATGATACCTTCACCAACACCGCAACATCATGGCAATACAACTCCATTTCTAACCACTACACCTTTCCTAGTCTTCTGCAACATTCTAATTACCACAGAGCTTCGCATCCCATTCCCCATCCTGTAATTGACCAATTCATTCATGCGTTTCACATATCATTACCATAAAGACCGCCCACATTGAAGGCGGTACCAGCCAGAATCTACCCAATTCCTCGAGCAACCAGTCCCGTATATCTACACCCGTCTCCTACATCACATGATCTGACCCCCGCCCACCTTCTACTGTTCAAATAGACTGCAAAGCTCCCAGATCTCGACTGCAAAATATTACGTCATCCCTCTCCACCGCCACATCGCCAATCACTACATCAGCTCTATGCTGAATAAAAGCAGCCTTCCTCCGAACCCCCCACCCCCACACCAAACCCAAACCACCCATACGGTCATCGCTCTTGGTTTCCTATTTCGCCCAGGCCTGCCTAATTCCGGTCATTCTAGATGCCTCATTGGTAGCCGTTTCCCACTGCATTCCTAATTGGGCAAGATACGCGAAACTGATTACTCATGCCCCACTATAAATGGCGGCCAAATCCCGGCATTCCTCGCCTCGACGACCGTCTTAGCATCGAGTTTTCTGCCCCACCACCACTCCTTGATTTTTGTCGCAAACGTACCCGCCATGACGAAGCCTCACTCCAAGGATCTTTCACACTTGTTGTCGGACGAAGCCAAGTCCAGACAAAACTCCCCGCTCAAATCGGCTTTCAAGTACTTTAGACAGCCGGGGATGACGTTTTTGGGTGGGGGGTTGCCGCTCAGCGACTACTTTCCTTTCAACAGAATCACGGCAGACATCCCCACCCCGGCATTTGCCGGAGGGATCGGCGCCCCCGTCACCGAAGACAACAAGTCTGTTATTGACGTTTTCAAGAAGGCCGATCTCAACGAAGCCAACCAGATTGAGTTATCGAGATCGTTGCAGTACGGGTTTACTGAGGGTCAGCCTGAGTTGGTGAACTTTTTGAAGACCCACACCAAAATGATTCACAAACCCGCCTACGAAGACTGGGACTTGATTGCCACAGTGGGTAACACTGAATCGTGGGACTCGACCCTCCGGACATTCTGCACCAGGGGGGACTCGATTCTCGTGGAGGAGTTTTCGTTCACATCGGCATTGGAGACCGCCAATGGTGTTGGCGTCAACTGCGTGCCTGTGACCATGGACTCGTTTGGGATCCTTCCCGATGCATTGGAGTCGTTGTTGGAGAACTGGATCGGCAACAAGCCAAAGTTGTTGTACACCATTGCCACGGGACAGAACCCCACCGGGTCGTCGTTGAGCGCTGAGAGAAGAAAGGCGATCTACGACATTGCCTGCAAGCACGACTTTATCATCATTGAGGACGAGCCATACTACTTTTTGCAGATGGAAACCTACACCAAGGACAAGAGCGCCAGAGTGGGCAAGGCGGTTCACGACCACGATGAGTTTATCAAGGCATTGGTGCCCTCATTCCTCTCGCTCGACACCGAGGGCCGGGTGATCCGGTTGGACTCGTTTTCCAAGGTGCTTGCCCCCGGTGTGCGGTTGGGATGGATTGTGGGGCAGCAGGCCCTCTTGGAGAGATACTTGCGTCTTCACGAGGTGACGATCCAGTCACCCTCTGGATTCACCCAGTCGTTTGTCAATGCCTTGTTGCACAAGTGGGGCCAAGATGGGTATTTGGACTGGCTCATTGGGTTAAGAGCCGAGTACACCAAGAAGAGAGACGTGGCCATCGACGCCATGGCTGAGTACTTCCCAGCCCTGGTGGTGAGCTTTGTGCCACCAGTGGCGGGGATGTTTTTCACGGTGTCGATTGACGTGAGCAAGCACCCCAAGTTCAAGGATTTTGACGAGGATCCTTCCAAGGTGGAAGAGGCTATTTACGAGCAGGGGATCAAGCAGGGGACATTGATGATTCCCGGGTCATGGTTCAAGGCTGAAGGTCAGTCGACGCCCCCACAGAAGAACTTACCCCAGAACCCCGAGCACCGGACCCACATTTTCTTCAGGGGTACCTACGCTGCCGTGCCCTTGGACGACTTGGTGTTGGGTTTGAAGAAGTTTGGGACTGCGCTTAAAATTGAGTTTGGGCTCGAGTAGAGCAGGGGTTCAAACAGTACAGGTTAAGTAGGTAGAGAATAGCGAGAAACATTTAGATAACATGACTGAGGAGCTATACACTATGCTGTCAGACGCTGGCATTGTAGGAAAATCCGCGCTACCAGTTTAGTACCTGGTCATAGGTCACATTGTCTGTCACGTGCGATTCTCACATGATTTGACACGTGCGATTCTCACGTGAAAACCTCAAATGATATTCTTCAACACCACTACAACCACTGCTGTCGTACCAACCGTCCATACTCCCCACAACCCCCTCGAAATGCGCATTCTCAAGATCCCGTGGTTGGGCCACAAAAGTATGTTGCCAATGCCCCGATTCCGGCCCGTTTTTCTCCGGTTCCGCATACTAACGCCATCCAGCTGAAAACAAGAACGTCGAGTGCTACTCCGTCACTATCTCCACCGACGGGTCTAGACTCGCATCGGGCGGTCTCGACGGCAACGTGAAAATCTGGGACACTGCCACCATCAAGTCGTTCCTCAAAGTGGGCGATTTGGGCCCCAAAAAGACTAAAACCAAGGCCGGCCCGTCTCCGGGTCCGGCACCGGAAGATATCGACAACCTCCCGGCCAAGGCCCTCCAGCGGCCACTCTGTTCCGTGTCGCGACACAACGGGGTGGTAACCAGCGTCAAGTTCTCGCCGGACGGGCGGTTTTTGGCATCCGGGTCCGACGACAAGATCTGCCTTATTTGGGAAAAGGAGGACGGGGCCGCCCCCAAGCAGTTTGGCGAGGCCGACGCCGACCTCGAGCACTGGACGGTGCGCAAGCGGTTGGTGGCGCACGACAACGACATCCAGGACATCTGCTGGTCGCCCGACGGCACCTTGCTCGTGACGGTGGGGTTGGACCGGGCCATTGTGGTGTGGAACGGCCTCACCTTTGAGCGCGTCAAGCGCTACGACATCCACCAGTCGATGGTCAAGGGAATCGTGTTCGACCCCGCCAACAAGTTCTTTGCCACCGCCTCGGACGATCGCACGGTACGCATCTTTCGCTACTACAAGAAGCTCAACGAGTACAACAGCTACGAGTTCCAGATGGAGCACATCGTGGTGGCGCCGTTCCGGCGGTCGCCCCTCACCTCCTACTTCCGGCGCATGAGCTGGTCGCCCGACGGCCAGCATATTGCCGTGCCCAATGCCACCAACGGACCGGTGTCGTCGGTGGCCATCGTCACTCGCGGCAGCTGGGCCACCGATGTGTCGCTCATTGGCCACGAGGCCCCCTGCGAGGTGTGTGCGTTCTCACCCCGCCTTTTCCACGCCGGTGACAGCGGGGCCGGCCACCGGGCGTCGGACCCGGCCTTCTCCACCGTGGTGGCCACGGGGGGCCAGGACCGCACTTTGGCGGTGTGGTCCACCGCGTCCGCCCGCCCGTTGGTGGTGGCCCACGACATTGTCGCCACCACCATCACCGATATGTGCTGGGAGCCGCTGGGGGACACCTTGTACTTGAGTTGTCTCGACGGTTCCATCACCTGCGTGCACTTTGATGCCGGCGAGCTTGGTGCCGTAGTCAGCGCCGACTTGGTCGACGCCCAGTTGCTCCGGTACGGCGGTGATCGCGAGTCCACCATCTTCCCAGAGAGCGTAGAGCAGTTGCAGTTGGAGGAGCAGGCGGAGACACGTCCGCGCCCGGTCCCCGTCCCCCGGGCACGCGCTGACACCGGCAACGGCGCCAGCACCAGCGAGGCGTCGGTGCCGCGGGCGTCGCCGGCCCCATCGCCGCCCGTTGCCAGCTTGACACCGGCCCAGGTGCGCAAGTTGACCCACAACATCACCATCACCAAGAATGGCAAGAAGCGGGTGGCACCCGTGTTGGTGTCGTCGCTGGCCAATAAGTCCACCAACATCATGCAGCCCACCAGGCACGACAAGCGGCGTGGAGCCCGCCATTCCAAGATCTCCCAGCCCTCGTATTTGTTGCCGCGGTTGGGGGTGCAGGCGGCGGTGTATGGCATTAAGCACAAGCACGCGGCTCCCACGGCGCCAGCAGCACCTGACCACGACGACCACGACAATGACAACGACGACATGGGCGCCATCGACGACACCGCGGCCATGGGCGCCGCCAGCGTGTCGGAAGCCGCCCTCAAGCGCCAGCGCAACCGCCACAAGCGCAGGGTCATGGAGGCGCGGTACCCTTCTAGCTTCAAGCACGTGTCGTTGCTTCCCGAGTCCCTCTTCACCAACCACGGCGTGCTCAACCACGAAATCAACCGCATATACCGTGCCCACAGCAAGGACCACCACCTCTCTGCCGAGTTGTCGTCGAGCACAGCGGTGGACGTCGACGAGGACTTGATCTTCTCGGTGGTATTTGCCCTCACCAACCATCGCCATCACGAGAACAGCGTGCTCGAGCGCCCCGAGGCTTATGTGCGCTCCACCATCGAGGTCCGCAACGGCCGGTCCTGGCGGCGCCCCGACGACGACCCCGACTACGACGGCAGAACCGATTTCGATGACGCCACCCGCGTGATTGTCAGCGACAATCTCGACGGGGCTTGGCGCAAGTTCACCTTGTTCTTCCCGTACCGCATACAGCATGTGCTTCCGGTGATGGTGGAAGGGACGTTGCGCTACTATGTGCTTGCGTCGTTCCACGGCACGGTGCAGATAGTGTCGAGCGAAAGCGGCAGCTACGTGTGTCCCGGGTTCGAGTTGGGGGACAACGTCATTGTCATGAAGCACAACAACGGCTTCTTGCTCGTGCTCACGGCCTCGGGGCTCTTGTACTCGTGGAAGTTGGGATCATGGCCCAACCAGGTGCAGGCGGCCATGACCAGGGTGTCCATCGCCCCCGTGCTCGACACCACCCCGTTGCCTGAGGGCGCAGTTACTAGCGATGTGCGCAAGGTGCCAGCCTTGTTCACTGCCAACGTGCGTGCGCTCGAGGTAAACCCCAACGACGGCACCCCGTTGGTGATGGTGGACTCCTCGAGTGACATCTACGGCTATTCGAAGGCGCTCGCCACCTGGGTCAAGGTGGTTGATTCCTGGTTCTATAACGTCGATTCCCTTCCCTTGGCCTGCAACGATAGCTTGAAGACGGTGATGGCACGGTTGCTCCACCGTTCTCGCCTCGACCACGACATGGCGGTGGCCGAGGACAAGGTTTATTCGTACAAGCTTGAGGGAGACCACGAGTTGAGGACATGCATGGGCGAGAGAAGTTTGCAACAAATGCTGATGATGGGATGATATTTATTATGTACTTTAGGACTGATTAGATGGAAGGCTCTCCACGGGCTTTTCCGGGGCTTTCCCTCCGGCTTTGCTGTCGGTGGCCGGTGCCGGCTTCACCACCTCTTTTTCAAATGGAAACGTCGCCACAAAGAAGATGCTGGACACCACGCTGTTGACGGCGTACATCCACACCGTGAGGCCAATGGCCCCCGTAGGAAAGAACGGCAACGCCAACACCCACTCGATGTACCCCGGCAACACCCCGGGAGGCAAGTAGAACAAGTGCGACTTGCGCCACATGATACGAAAGCCCCACATGGGCAAGGTGGTCAACGCCGTGAGCAACAACGACGTGGTCCTGTCGACGGCGGCCTTGGAGGAGTTGATCTCCAGCGACAACTGGCGCAACTGGGCCGTCAACTTGTCGCTCTGGCGGTTGAGCTTGGTCCAGCGCGCGTACTCGTCCTGGGCGCTGATGGAGCGCTTTTCTTTGTTGATGGTTGCCAACTCAGTCTTCTTGGCCGCGAATTGCAGCAATGTCGACGACGCCGATGTGGGAACCACCTTCGATCCGTATTGGACGTAGAGGAGCCACACTGCCTCCTGAATGGTGGACTTGCCGATGAGGGAGATGATGTTTTTGGCCACGACAATGACGAGCACCGAAAAGAGGATGGTGTATGGGTCCAAATCTATAGAGAACATGATTGGGAAGTGGTTGAGGGAAGAGCTGAGTTTTTGGTGGGTGTTTGAACCAATGGGCGATCAGCAGGGGTAGGGCGGATGAGTTTGCTGAGAATCAGTAGGTCGAATGAGTTTTGCAAAATCTTTTTGGCCAAATGAGTTGATCAGATAGTCAGTTTTCAAACAAAATGAATGATCAAAATGCTTGCACCAAATGAGTTGATCAAACAACCAGCTTTCACCAATGAGTGGATAAAATAACCAGCTCTTGCCAATGAGTTGATCAAATAACCAGCTATAAGTTGATCAAAGACGGTTTTCTCCAAACGAGTTGATCAAAACCAGATTTCTCTAACAAGCAGACCAAAACCAGGTTTCTCTCAAAAGTAGATCAAAACCAAAATTCTCTAATCTAATAGATCAGATAACTAGCACTGAACTGACTCGGGCGTTGACTGTGCACTGATATGTTGTTTCGATGGTCTGTACCAAGTGGACCACTTTGTATCGAACCAGTCCTACCGTGTATATCCAGATTGAACTGTGAGACGGTTGATTCCACGAGAACAAGTTAAAAAGCAGCAACTGGTACCAACCTGATCTGTGTAAACCAATTGACTATGTATTACGTCGAGTCTACTTATTGTTGGTGCCAGTTTGTTCCTGTAGCAAAAGAACCACTCGAACAAACAGTGTAGTTAATTATTGATGATGCGCGGACCAACCAACCTGAAAGACGGCCACGTGAGCAGGTGCGATGCTGGTCAGGCGATTGATAGTGGCAACGAATCTACGAGGAAAGAACAGGAACGATGCGGTGGTGCGAACGAGAAAGGGGTGTATACGGTCCAGCGACACGACTAGCGGGAAGTAGGTCTAGAGAGAGAGGTGTGGCGAGAGTTGGACGTAGTAAATGGCCGCAGCGAGATGGACCCAGCGAGCACCAACAAAGCCTGCGACAAAAACCACCGCAAAGTCGCACCGGCAATTCCTTGCTTCCCCAATCTCTAGGGAGACTTGGCGGTGGAAAATCCTGGGCTAGCGAAAATGAGCTAGCGATAAAATGCTAGCGAGAAAAAATTACCTCCATCACAATACCACAACCACCACCATTGTCCCCCAGCCCCCTGCATCGCCGTCATCTCCAGTTATAACCAACGGTTATCCATCCACCCCGCAAGCCTAACGTGATATCTACCCACGCTCCCACTTTATTTGTTCCGTTGCCCCCTTTACATTGCAATCCCCCACCATCCATCCCCAACGAGGTTGACCATGCCTAGCGATCTCGAAGAAGACTACGTGCCCTGGATACAGCAGTTTTGCGAGTTGTTTGGCCACGACTACTTTGTGCAGGTGTCGCAGGAGTTCATCGAGGACGACTTCAACTTGACGGGGTTGTCGCTGCAGGTGCCGTACTATCGAGAAGCCCTCTTCACCATCTTGGACTACCAGGTGGAAACCCAGGAGGACCACAACGAAGACATGAACATAAACGGCAACCACCGCTCCAAGTCGTCTCCCGCGTCCGAATTGCCCAACAAGGCCCTTCTCGCCCACCTGGCCGAGTTGCTCTACGGCCTCATCCACGCCCGCTACATCATATCCAAACAGGGCCTCACCGCCATGGCGTCCAAGTTTGAGCGCAACGACTTTGGCTCGTGCCCGCGATACTTTTGCGACGGCATGCATCTCATCCCCGTGGGGTCCACCGACATACCGGGGGTGGAGACGGTGCGGTTGTACTGCCCCTGCTGCAACGACATATACATTCCCTCGAGCTCGCGATACCTCAACATTGACGGGGCGTTTTTCGGAACCACCTTCCCCGGGTTGCTCGTCAAGATGTTTCCCGAAATCGAGAACCAGTGTCGAATCAGAATAAACAAGTTTAGTGTCAACGACTTTGGCTTGAAGTTGTTTGGGTTCAAAATCAACGAGTTGAGTGCCAGTGGACCGCGAATGAAGTGGCTCAAGATGCATCCGAAGTCGGGGCAGGAAAAGGAGGAGTACAACCTGTGTGAGTTCGCGGTGCCCAAATGGGGGTCCGAAAGTGACGACGAGGGCGACATGATTGACGACGATGACAAAACCATGGCGAGTGAATAGATTTTTATACTACGGCATTACAAACTCTCTTATACATATTTCTTGGTCATCGGCAATGTATATTAATGTATTTGGATTGACGTTCGTAGTGGTAGGTATACTTACAAGTGGGGTCATAATGTGGAGAGTCACGGTCCTGATTTTGGATAACGTGCACTATTCTTGGAGCTGGTGTCGATTGCGTGTAGTCCTTTTAGGTTTGGCTCCTGTTTCCTTTGAGTTTGGTTTAGCTTCTTCTACTTCATCTTGGTTATTCCTTCTGTTTCTTGCATTCCTTCTGTTTCTTGTATTCTATCTGTTTTTCCATTCTTTCAGCTTCTTATATTCTATCTGTTTTCCATCCCTTCTGTTTCTTCTATCTCTTCACCTTCTCCATTCCTTCTATTTCTTGCACTCTCTTTTTATCTTCATTTCTTCTCCATTCCCTTCCTACATCTCATCTTCTCCCATTCCTCAACTTTTCCACATCATCTTTCATCGCTTTCATCTCTTTTCATCTCTTTTCATCTCCTTTCATCTTTATCCTTCCCTTAATGTGTCAAATGCACCGGCTTCCCTGGCTCCCAATCCCGAATCGCAGTATCGATGTTCACCCAATACTTCAACTTGATCGCAAGCATCGACAACGCATCCCAGTCCTCCACCCCCGCCGTGATCACGTCCTGGATCTCCTTCTCGCTGTCCTCAATCCTCTGGCGGTTTTCCACCTCCAATTCCTCCAACTCCGACTCCTGGCTCGCCAACTCCAACTGCTCGTGTGCCTCCAACACCTGCATCAACATGTCCTTGTACTGCAACGACAATTCCGTCGACTTTTGCTGGTAATGTGCAATCAACCGTTTTGCAACCTCGTCGCTAGTGATATCCAGGCCTGTATTGAGCAAGATATAGTGCGCCACCCGGCTGTAAGGGTTGCGCAAACTGGTATACGCCTGGTTGATGAGCTCGGAAAAGTTGGACTCGCTGTCGCTGTTTTCTTTGAAAAATCCCCCGGATGCCACATCCGGGTGGTTCTTGCTCTGAAGCATCTTGTACTCTCTTCTCAATGCCTTGGGGTTGACGATGATGGGGTCCTTTGGTGGGCCGTGGTTGGGGAAGTTTTGCGGGAAAAGCTCAAAATACGAAGGTGTCGACGTCGAAGAAGACATCCTCAAGAGACTCCGCACGAGCGGGAGCCTTCTCGGTCTTGCCAATTGTCTGAAAATCATTAGAATAGGGAGAATTGGCGGAAAGGACGAGTTTTGTGGAGAGGAGTTGATTGATTACGAGGATGGAAAGTTGCGTGGTCACGTGATGTGGTTCCGTGGCTGCGAAACCTATGGACGTTATAGACGGTACGGTGGGGTGTGTTGCATGTGATTACCAGGCTAAGTGTTGTATCGCTCTAACTGGGTTACTACTGTTGCTTCAGCCTACACTATTGGTGTTATGGTGTAACCGTTTGGGTTGCGTTGCTTGATCCGTCAGTATATAGCATTGGTGTTGTGGAAGCACGATCTATTGATCCTCCGTATCCACATGTCTAAAAATCGGTAGCTCTCTGTACATCCATACATTCAGCTATTACCACTCATTGCAAATCACACCCAAAAATCCCGCATTGATCACGTTCTCCCAATGATAAGAACCATAATCAGACACCAGTACCCCATACTGAGCCAAATCGGTTTTCGCACGCAGCGATCCATATATTTGCGATGACGCTACCAACCCCCACCATTGTAGACCACGCACTAATCCATGTTCAAAAAGAGGACAGTAAAGGCCAAAGACGGTGCTCGAGCGAAGAGGCCCGTGGACGAGTTGGACAACGACACCGCGTTGACGGCGCTGGAGTTGACGGCACTCGCCCCGCGCAAACGGTTGATGACTAAGCAGCTGCCTCCGTCTCCGCCATCACATACCCAGCCATCTCAACCATCGCCCCCCACCACCAAAAGTGGCCCATCTCCCCAGGAGCTATCCAACCCCGCGCGGGAGACCGCGTCCACCAAGGTCACGGCCAAGAAAAAGGGAAACCTCAAGGAGTTGTCCGGCAACATCCACGTCACCACCATCACCGACTTCCAGCCCGATGTGTGCAAGGACTTTCTCCAGACGGGGTACTGCGGCTACGGCGACACTTGCAAGTTTTTGCACATCCGCGAGGAGTCGCGACAAAAGAAGCCGGTGTCGAGGGATTGGGAGAAGGTGGGGGCCAAGAAGAGCACGGAAAGTGTGCCCTTCAAGTGCGTGCTATGCAAGCAAGACTACAAGGCCCCCATCAAGACGGTGTGTGGTCACATGTTTTGCAAGCAGTGCTACTTGCGGCGGTACAAGGACGAAAAGAAGCCATTGTGTTTCATCTGCCAGACGGACACCAACGGGGTGATGGTGCCAGTTCTGGCCAAGGAGCTCCAGGAGGTGGTTTAGTCGCGAGGGACGACGCTATCGGCGATGTCTGCCCCCTCGTCTGCCAAGTTTATGGCGGTGGGGTGCTGCCGGAATAGCGGCGCGGTTTGCCGAGATCAGCGACAAAAGTGCGCAGTTTTCATGGTTGCTACCAATTCAGCCTCCATCTCTATCTCCGCTGTTGCTGGGTTTTCCTGACGGTGTTGTCGTACTAGGTCCAGACGGTTATAGACTCCGCCTGCTGCACATCTGACGCTGGTTGCCTCGACCGCAACTCCTATTCATATCCCGTACGTACTACGTAGCCATGTCGCAACTCCAGCTGCAGTTGGAGGGACTTCCGGGGTACGACGTAGTCATGGACTACTACAACGAGTACGCCGACGAACACTTCAACAAAACCAACCCCTACGAGGACTCCAACGGCAACAAGTTGCGGCTTTCGCCTGCCATCACCACCAAGCAGGAGCAAAAGGCCTGGAGCACCGTACAGAGCAAGGCGTGGGCGCATGACAAGTGTTTTCTCGGCTCGTGCGGAGTAGGCATGGACTGCGGCCTCGGCCTCGCCCCGTTGTTGGTGTTGCTCTTGCCTGGCATCGGGCCCCTTGTCATGTACGCCGTGCACGCGCGGTTGATCGAGGTGGCTCAGCGTCAGCTCCACTTGCCTGCCAAGTTGGTGGCCAAGCTCCAGAGCAACATTGTGTTTGATCTCGTCATCACCTTCCCTCCCTTGATAGGCGCCTTTTTTGGATGGTTGCACGGGTGCTCCACCCGCAATGCCGGGTTGATCTACAACTACATCGAGCACATGGCCAAGGAGCGGGCGGCCACGGGAGCCACCAACTATGTGGGTCGAGGTCTGGCGGGTAGCCACATGCACGACCAGCCTGAGTTTGGCACCCGCAGCCCCCCAGGACCGCAACCGGCGCCGCAACCACCTAAGCGCTCGGCCAACGAACGCAGGCCTCCAAAGTCCCGGGGGATCTACACCCAAAATACAATCGTTGTTAACGAACAGCAACAATCGGGCTTCGTATAGTCTGGTTACGGTGATGCACGTGTTTGTGTCACGGGACCCAACGGTTGGGTTCGTAAAACACAACCGATGGTTTCCGCGTGATCAATGACACGTGCTCAACGGTGCGCGTGGGGCATGTCGCACCTGTCTATAGTCACAACACCCCGACATTCCACTACAAAATATTGGCAACCATATTGCTCAGCAATACACTGCATCGTTTAACCACCATGTTTGCCAGACCCGACGGCATTGAGAACTGTAGGATCTGGGTGGATGGATGCTTTGACTTTGCTCACCACGGTACGTGCGATTACAACTTTGGGTCGTGAACCATGTCCGGTTCCCCCCGGCATTGGGCCCGCTTCTAGACCGTTATCGCTTTTGCTTGTTTGGCACCCACTAACATCTGCAGGACATGCAGGGGCCATGCTCCAGGCACGCCAGCTCGGCAAGGAGCTCTACGTGGGGGTGCACTCAGACGAAGAGATCTTGGCCAATAAGGGTCCCACGGTAATGAAGCTCGACGAGCGACTCACGGCGGTGGAGGCGTGCAAGTGGTCGACCAAAGCCATTGCCAATGCCCCCTACGTGACCCAGCCAGACTTCTTGGACAAGTATGGCTGCAAGTACGTTGTTCACGGCGACGACATCACCACCGACGCCAACGGAGAGGACTGTTACCAGATCATGAAGGACTTGGGTCGCTTTGTTGTTGTCAAGAGAACCCCCAATATCAGCACCACCGACTTGGTGGGGAGAATGTTGCTCATGTCCAAGAACCACCACTTCCCCCCCATTGCGAAATCGACGGCAAGCTTGTTGCAAGAAGACAACTTGCAGAGGTTTGAAAAGTATGCCACCGACGAGACGGGATTGAAACCCGGCTCGGGGGTATACGTAAACCAGCCCCAGTCCTTGAACCAGATTGTCGCCCCCTCTGCTACCACAAGGGAGAAATTATCGAATATTGTCTACATTGAGGGAGGGTTTGATTTGTTTCACCCTGGACACATTGAAGTGTTGAATATCGTGCGGTCGGAGGCAGAACGCTTGGGGGCAGCGGTGGTGGTGGGTATCCACGACGACCACGTCATCAACCTGTACAAGGGCCTCAACTACCCCATCATGAGCTTGTTTGAAAGGTCCCTCTGCGTGTTGCAATGCAAGTATGTCGACGCTATCATCTTGGGGGCACCGTTGCGATTGACCCCCGAATACTATGCCAAGCTCCCCGGGAAAGTGGTTGGCGTGTACCACGGGCCCACGCCGCTCGAAGAAGACATCGACTACTACAAGGAGAGCAAGGCCAGAGGCATCTTCAAGCAGATTGGTCCCCACAAGTACGACAACATGAACACGGCCTTCATTGTCAACCGGGTGTTGGACAACAAACAGGCTTACGAAGAACGACAGAAGAAGAAGGGGTGGAAAGCCGAGCATGAACAACGGTTACAGTCGCAAGAAAAGGCCAAATACGCCTAGGGCTACAAGTCTTCACATCCACGGTAGATATTTATTTATTAAATACTCATAAGTCATAATGTCGTCACTCGTAAGGCAAACTAAAACAAGCATCTATAATGACAATCATCACAGCGCTTTGGCGTCACTAATCCTTCATCAACTCCTTATCCAACTTTGCATCCAAGTTTCTCATCCTCTCCTCGTTCTCCTCGTGGTTGGAGTTTCTTCTCTGCGACTGATTGAAAAAGGTAAACTCACCCTTGTCTAATTCATCACCTGGCTGGCCCCAGTTGTTTTTTCCGGCCCCATCCTTCTTCACCTTGGTGGGATCAGAGTCAATGTGTCCGTGGTGGGTAAACCACTTGGGCTCAGCTTGCTTTTCAGACCATTTATTGGTTCTCGTCATAATCAAGGGCTATGATAAATCTAAATGTATGCAACACAATCAAAGTATATACTAAATAATCGATATAGGTAAAACTGTTGATACAAATGGCAACCATCAAAGTTGGAATTTCCACCACTATTTATAGCGTTGTCCACCGCATGGAAACTCACCGAAAATATAGGGGGCTATTCCATGGTGTTCCACGGTTGAGTCACCCGGAAAATAACATGATTCACCCTCGCCGGCCCTCTATGGAAACACACGCACCAAACCCGTCACCCAAATTGGCAGTTCCACGCCCCATAGGTTGGGAGTGGCATTTGTTGGGGCAATGGGGTGCTTCTGTCGGCGTGATGTGACTTCCTAATTGAGCAACAATCATGGGAAATCCCACACCACAATAGCCCTTCATACTAAATAGATTGGTTGCCGCACGCTGAATGACTACTGGTTTTGTGAGGAGATTTAGAGTGGGATTCCGGGCTCAATCTCGATGACATCATCACCGCTGGCGGTGGTGGTGACAATACGAGTACCTGCCGCCCCCTAGCATACAAGGGATGTAGTTGTCAACAGGATGGCAGACACCCTTCTGGAGGCCATTGCTTCCAGCCTGGAAAATGGGTCAACCCCAGTTGTGGTTGTATGGCGCACGCCCAGACCCTTTATCGCGTGATCTGTGCATTTTTCCGATCACTGTTTTGGCGCATCTGTGACAGACTCGCTTCGGCTGTCAGCAACATCCTGATTGCATCAGTTACGAGTAGCCTCTGACATGTTTGCGAGTAGTTGACATTCGTATCCCTGCCGAGGCTGTAGACACGATGCACATACGACATTTGCGACATGCGACAAATGTGTTTGTGGTTTTCTGGGGCGCTATTTGCACCCATTTTGCACCCATTTTTGTCCATACTGATTCTTCTACCACTGTCTCTATACACTCGACACATAAGCAGTCGTTGGTCTTTGAAGGGAATAACCAATCACAGCATAAATAACCATCACCCTTTTGACCAACATGAAGGTTTTGTTTGATCGTTGTATCTTGGTATTGCTCCTTACAATTTCTAAAGTTTGTGCAGATAGAGCACCCAAAGTCATGGCCAACCCCAAAGATGTCGTTGCCATAGCCGATTTTCCGTTTGGTGCTGATAAGCAAGTAAAAGGTAATGTTGTCTTTTCCGCCAAACAAGGGTCCGCCGTTAACGTCCATGTGGACATGACTGGTTTCCCTAAAGAAGGTGGGCCATTCTACTATCACATACATGACCGATCTGTACCTAGCACCGGCAACTGTGAAGCTGTGGGATTGCATTTTAATCCCTATCTTGCTGATCCCAACTGTGATATCCAACCGGATGACAGTTTCTGCCAGGTGGGGGACTTGTCGGGCAAACATGGATCCATTGACACTACATGCTTTGAAGACAAGTACGAGGATCAGTACTTGTCGTTGAATGCAAAATCAAAAAGCTATATTGTCGGGAAATCATTGGTATTCCATTTTTCTAACATGACAAAATTGGCTTGTGCAGATATTGAGTTGGCGTCTGAGCTCAGGCTAGAAAGCTTGATTGAAGAGTATATTTTAAGTAACGATATTGATCAACTACAGCAATTGAAAGAACCCATTGAACCGGGCTATGAGTTCGACCAGATTGGGGCTCTTGCCCACGAATTGTACGATTCCGAAACTGAACCAGAACAGCAGGAAGACCCAAAGATTCACATCAAGCAAGAAGTTCTCAGCCAACAACAACCGAATAACAGTACTGGCGAATCTCCCATCGGGCAATCTTTCAACGCAACAAATGTGTCCGTCGAAGGAATCACCACTGACTGCGAAAATGCGGCATACACCCCCACGGTTGCTACCCCGCTAATATTGGGTATGCTTGCTGGTGCCCTTCTCTGAGGTCGGCATCCTTTCTCCCACTAGACGCTTCTTCTAGTTGGTATATTTTATTTATATATTCTACCAAGGTATATTACTAGTCATCATCGTCTCTTAATCCATGCTTTTTCAATGCCTTAATTCTCATGTCCTCACCAAAGTAAATAAGTATCAATGCACATCCTAGTCCAGCCCAAAGCAGGAATGCACTTATGGTGCATGACCATCCAACGCCAATAGACTTTATACTTTTGAGACAACTGGCCAGAGAAACTGCCGCTGCCAAGTATCTAGAAAAGTAGCTGCTTCCAATACCATCGCCTCCCAATTCAGGCATTGAATCGACACAATAGGTGTTGGAAGCAGGGAAAATGCACGTCTGGGCAACACCAGAGATGAACATGAAAATGATTGGCACTGCCATGCCGCCAACCTCCTTCTCAATTGTCCATCCATATATCAAGATTGAAGCGGGATACACTATTCCCAACGGAATAAGCACAGTACGCAATCTGTCCTCGGGAATTCTCCTTCCCTTTATCTTGATATACTTTCTTACAGTGTAGTCGGCCCATTTACCACCAAAAAAACTGCCAAATAAATAACCTAAACCTGGAGCAAGGTAAAACAACCCCGAATAAATTGGAGACGTCAAGTTGAATCTTGGATCGACAACATAACGAATTGGTGTAAGAAGATTGTACATGGTGTACATCAAGACAATGCAAATGAATCCATCAATGGAAAGGTTGGGATACTTCAACGCAGTCATTATCCGAAGCGGATTAAACGGAATAAAGATAAACTTGCGATTAGGTTGATCTTTTCTAACCTCAGCTAGAAGCCGGTCATGTACCGTTTGCTTGCTGGTTTCCGAAAGGAAAATAAAGGCCGCCAAGTTTACCAACGCACCTATTCCTGCCAACACCCAAAAGATCACCCTCCACGACGTGTAGGTAACAATGATTCCCCCTCCAACCGATCCAAAGGCCGTGCCGATCTGAGAGCCCGAAATCACCCACGAAATATAGTTCCCTCTCTCCACCGGAGGAAACAAGTCGCCAATGATATGGGCCCCCACACTGAAGAATGAGGTGCCAAAAAAGGCCGTGAGGGAACGAAACACAAAGAACATGGCCAAGTTTGGTGAAACAGCCACAATTGCGGTGCATATGGAAAACATTGTCGCACACAACAAGAATGTTGCCCTTCGTCCATATATGTCGGAACAAGGGGAAAACACACAAGGAGAGAGAGACATAAAAACGCAGTACACCGCACTGGAGACGTTGATGATCTCACCGGTAGTGTTGAAGCGTTCAGCAATCTCGGGGATGGCAGGCAAGAAAGCAAGACCCGACAACGGAGAGAGAAACCCCGATATGGAGGCGATGGCCACACAAATATGTTTCTTGTGCAAGGAAAACCTATTGTATTCGTCGTCGTCGTCGTCGGACTCGTGATCGGCATGGAAAGCTTCCAAATCTTTGCCGTCGGACTCTTTGTTGCCTTCACCATGCAACTCTTTGTCGTCGATGTTGCTGGCACCGCCCTGCGAACGCAGCGACTGGATCTTTGACAACTGTCGCGACACCGTTTTGGAAACTACATTGGACAATTCCAACGGCACAGTTTCGTTGAACACGCATGGTTCGGGCCCTGCCGTCGCTTCGACGCTCAGGGTTATAGATTCGCAGTCACTCATGGCCAAATCAAATATAGTGGTAGGCCTAAACAGCAAACATCATTCTTGGTCATCGTGGGAATGGGGTGAAGGTTACGTACCTAATTGGGATATTTGCAGCAATTTATAGTGCCTATGACTAATAGTCGCACCCATACCCCATTAGTAAGAAGAGCAGTTTCGGTTCCGCCCCGGAGTTGGCAATGCGTACGGCTCAGATATTTCCGGTGGTGCATTGTGGAGAAGCGCTAAAAAATAAATGCAACACCTGACAAATCGAGAAATACTGCAAATTCATTGGATCACAAGGTTGCGCCCGTGGCGTGGTTACACGATAATGATGGAATCCTGCACTTTTTGCAACCCCAATAGCCTAATGCAATCCACCACCACCCCTTTTTCCGTATTGGGCAACTGGTCGAAAGGGGCTTCGGTGATCAGCTGGGTTGCGAGCAGGAACAACGTCACCGGGAGCTGCCCGTCCAAGGTGCCCTCTTCAAACCACTCGAGAATCTGCCAGAGCGGGATGACTCCGGGCATGACTGTGGGGATGGGGTCGAACCGCGACGGCCCGTACTCGATGCCGTACTTGACCCGCAAGATTGTTTCTGCCTTGGTAGCGTCGCCCGTGATTGTGTCGTTGCTGTACAAGTGGTCGGCAATGTTGACCAAGTGGCAGTCGGCAAGGGCGCTGTCCTTGAGAGCCACGGGGTGGCCGGTGTTTTCGAGCTCCAACTCGCTGGAGTATGACCCCTGGTTGTATTCCAGCTTGTCCCCTAGAGCAAACAATCTTCCCCCCGCAAGGAAGGGCTTAACGGAGGACAAGGGCACATACACCTCGTTGCACAAGTCGAGCAATTCCCCGCCGAATTTGCCCTTGTAGCGCATTTTGGGGCAATCGTCAATGTAGTACCCCAAATAGTAGTACCCCAAATCGAGATATTTGCACATGAGCATCTCCCGGAGTCCCGATAAGGTACCAAGCGACAAATGGGCGTAGTCAGGATCCCACACAAAGTAAATGGATGACACTCCTGAGGGGAGAAAGTCAAGCACGGAAAAGGCAATCAATTTGCCGTCCAAGTAGTAGCATTCGTGAGTGGGGCCCACTCTTTTCGGCACCGACTCGGCCCCGGAAGTGGGGGACCAATTCTTGTTCCAATTGTTGAGCACGGACCATTGTGGGGCCGTGCCCGACTTCTCGTGTTCCGGAAACGGGTTTTGGCAGAGGAACCGCAGGAACGAGCTCTTGGTGACGTCGGAGGCCTTGTCGTTGTGCACTGCCATCTGGTACTTTTTGTACAAGGCAAACTTTTCACCCGAGTACTCCGACGTCTCGAAGCGGGTGGTGAACCGGGCCGACCTCTGCTGGGCCACGATGATGTTATCGAGGTCGAAGGTGTTCTTGGCCACCTTTAGGTTGGGACAGACCTCCTTGATGAACCGATTGGCCACCTTGCGGTGTTCCTTGGTGACCTTGAAGCTGTCGTGATGCGAGCGGATGGTGTACAAGCGACAGCACCCGCGAAGAAGGTCGTTCTTGTAGAGAAACGCGCCCGACCGTCTGAACCCCTGGTTGATCAACTCGTCGTACTGCGAGCACGACATCTGCTCGCACGAGATCCCCACCGTGATCGACTGGGACTTTGGCGATGTTTGCGACGCCAACGCATGGAAATCGGGCTTGGAACCATGGCAGTATCCACAGTCTCGATCACTCAAGTAGAAGGGCCTGTAGATCACCAACGGAACCTGGGAAGAATTGTGGGACATTGGTGCTCCGGAGTTGACGATGGTGATTCCGTGGGGAATCGGAACCAGAAAAATACGGCTTCTAGAATTCAAAGATGGCAACGCCAAGGGGTTCTTTGCGCTGACACGGCAGAAACAGGGAACTTCGGGTCTTTGCGGTGTATTTCCACGGCAGCCAATCGCAGCACAGCGGCCACAACCATATCCGACCCTCAACCATGAGTCTGTCGGCCCGTACCAGCCCCACCAAGAAGTCGGATGGCAAATCCGCCATCAGGACGGAACCTTCCGACACCCCCCAGCTGGGGGCCGAAGAAGGTGAGTTGGACCATTCCATCTTATCCGACCCCGAAGACTACCTTGAGGAGAACGAGTCGCTCGACATGAACCTCACCAATGGCCTGCAGAAGGTGTGGCTAGTCAAGCTTCCGCGGTACCTCATGGAGAAGTGGTCGAAGCAAACCACCATGGACGGCCGCCAGTTGGGGATGGTCAAGATCAAGAAAGACACCGGCGTCAACGGCAAGCTCCAGGTCAAGTTGGTGTTGAACAATAAGGAGGGCTCCACCAGCGACATCCCCCAGGAGTACGACATCAAGATGTTGAACACCCAGGTGCGCAACGCTTACGCCTTTAGCGAAGAAAACCTCAAGAAGTTCAAGCAGGAGTTGACAGAAGTGGCGGACATGCCCCAGCAGCCTCAGTTGCAGCCCATGGACGGCTCCGATAAGAAACGGTTCCCCTCGCGACAGCCGTTCAAGTTCTTTAGGGTCCAGAAACAGAGCAAGGACGGCCAACCCATCCGCAAGTACGTTCCCTTTGTCAAGACCATCCCCAAAAAGACAGCATTGATGGGCAAGATCTGCCACGATTGCCAGATCATTCCTTCCAAGAATGATGCCAAGTACGGAGACATCTTGCTCCGCAGACAAAACATCACCCAGGGGCCCGCCAGGCCCAAGGTGACGTTCCTCAACGAGATTCCGGGGGTCATCCAGTCCAATGCGGGGCCCTCGATCAAAGGGAACAACACTTCGGTGTTTTTGAAGTCTACTACGGTCAAGAATAAGAATGATGGCAGGGCCATCAGGATGCCCAAGAAGGACTTGTTGGACTTGATGTTTCGCTTATTTGAAGAGTACGAGTATTGGTCCATGAAGGGACTCAAGGAGCGCACGAGACAGCCGGAGTCGTACTTGAAGGAGTCGTTGGAGTCCATTGCCAACTTGATTAAAAAGGGACCCTACACCTCCAAGTACAACTTGAAGCCGGAGTACAGGAGGTTACGGGACGCCGAGCGCGCGGTAAGGCTAGGCTTGGACGGTAACGAGGACGATGATAAAGAAGACGAGGATGAAGACGAGGAAATGGAGGACGTGGTATAGCCGCCCCCTGTTCCCGGCACTTCTACATAATCATTCGGGAAAATGTCGTATTAAATATACATAGGGTAGTTATCAAACCTTGAGAATGCAAACAAAATTCTATCCTGACCATTAAGAAATGGAAATGCCCACGGCGATGGTCCACGGAAGTGATCCCGGGTACCGTTCACGGTTCGACTCGCCCCTAGCACACCACTCACGTATTGTACACAGCTTTTTTAACGGCACATTTACAAGTTGGTGATGGTCAAGGTTGGTGGCAAGGATTGCTGCAACTTCTTGGCCTTGGAAGCGTCGTTGACAACCAAAGTGTATTGGTATCTGGATCCTCTGACCTTGAACTTGGTCTGCTTGAATTTCTTGCCGTTGGCGTTGATCTTCTTGTTGACCTTGACGGTGGCAGACTTGATGTCGGCTCTTCTAGCCAATTCGACGAACTCCTTGATGTCCTTGATTTCTCTAGCCATGTTTACTGTGTTGATGTGCAAAGGTGGAAATGGTTAGTTTGGGATGGAGTAATTTTTTTTCACCATGGTGAGAAAATGTACAGCGCGGAGGGCTGGAGCCCCAAAAACAAATTTGCACGTGATTGAAAATGGCAATACTGGTCCAGTCTGGAGTGTGAGGATAGCATCTTCCATATTGAGAGCAAGGGTTTAGGGGAATCGGTTAAGGTGGGGTGGGAACGTATCAATGGCTACTTACTTGCTCTAGGGCGTTTCTTAAGCTACAATTTTTACTTGTGTATGCGTTCGTTAATTATCCTTCCGTACGATGACGCATATAACATGCCGTAATCTCTATAATCTAGCCAACCTGTCCCATATTGTATACTCTCTCCTTCATAGATATCAACCTCTTGATGCTGATGATCCACCGTCGCGTACTGTCGTTGATCATAATGTTTGCCGCCTTCTTTTCTCCTGTGATCCTCAGAGAGGCACTCCGGGCATGTATCCCCACATTGAGGACCCCGATGGGCCAGGCGACATTGCCGATACTCAACTTCATGTAACTCTCGTTGGCGTGGCGGAAGTCTTCCTGCTGCACATAGTACATGATAGTAGTGAGCGAGGTGAGCATGTCATCGGTGAGTTTGTGTGCACGCAACTTGTACAACAATTTGACCATATCTCGCTTTACTTCATAAAGCAACAGCTTCTGGAGGTCGATATCGATATCCGGCGGGGTCGACTCAATGTACTTTTCCCACTGCTGCAACAATTGCTTGATGTAGGTTCGAAGTTGAGGGTACAATTGCTGCCGGTGTGACTGTAGGTTGGTGATGGAGTCGAGGGTGATGAGCTGCAGGTCTTGCTTTTGCAAGTACGGAGATTCTTGGTTGAGCCATTGCTTGTACTTTTCGTTTTTGGCCTGGTGGCGGATAAGAATCTGTAGCTGTCTGACCTTTTCGGCCTTGGAGAGGTTTTGAAACGGTTGGTGGAACTCGGACAACTTCTGATCCAATTGGAGGTCTGAGAGTTCTCCGTCATTAATTGAAGGAGAGGTTTCCTTTTGAGACGATTCGAGGTCAACATGCGATGGACTTGGTTCGTTCCTCGGTTTATCGTCAGGTTTGCCATCTGGCTGACCGTTTGTTCGTTGATGATCGTGTTTATCGCTTGGTTGGGCATTAGTTGGGCCATCTGCCGGTTCAGGTGCCACCGGGTCGTCCTTAATCTGGTCTTTCTGGTCTGTATCCGCCGCCTTGCTCTTTCTCTTGAACTTGCTCTTCCCCACTTGGGTGTTTTTGCGCTTCTTGCTAATCTCCTTGCCAAGAAGACTGGAGAAATCCATCGTCCCTCCACTTAACTCATCGACCACTGGTCTCCGCTGCTTTCTCTTGTAGTGGCAGCCCAAAATGGTATCCCGTTCCGCGATTCCGTCTTTGGTGGTGGAGTGACAACTGCGGATTCCTGTGGTACAAATGGAGAAAATGTCCTCTGACTTTTTGCGGCTTTCGATCACAGGATCATCCTCAAGCCCAACACTCACTTCCGTCACCAGCCCAACAGTTCCTCGTCCTTTTGCCCTCGACGCCCTGGCCCTGTTTGCTGTACAGTAGCGAAAGTTGTTCCGCTGCTACATCCTTTGATTTCGTCGCTTTGGCCGTTTGCTGCTCCGCATTTGGATCCGATAGTTGCCAGTATCGACAATCGGGGGTTCTGTGCCTCCGCCAAGTTCAATTGACTTCCACCGTTTGATTTGGCCTGTTCTTTCGTTGCCTTCCGTTGTGGTCGAGAGCCTCGATATCCCGGTATCGCCAGTTTTAGTGTTTGCTTCTTTGTTCCTGTTTTCTGAGTGCAACTGTCTCCCTATTCCCCCTTCAATTTGCTGATACAGCACCAATTCAAACATCATCCCCATACAAAATGTCCAAGGAATCGAAAGACGCAGCTGTTGATAGTCCTGACGTGAGCATTCACGAAAATGAGTCTGAATCCTCCAACGTTGTGCGGGCACAGTTTGCCGACCCTTCCACCCCAAAAAAGCCCCAGCCCTCGCCCCTCTTGTCGCTGACGCCTCCTACGGTGTCCAAGGCCCTCATCAAAGCGTATCCCTACTTGTTGATCATCAACAAGTTGTTGGCGGTGGCCACATGGACCAACGATGACTACTGGATCAACATTGTCATTATCTCCACATATGCGTTGGTGATCTTGTACTTTGAAAGTCTTGTGGTGTGGTTTGGTCACATTATCTTGGTGGGAGTAATCACGTTGTACGCATTGTTGAACAACCGCATCCTCGAAGAAACTAACCTCAACCCCACCTTGGACGAAGTGGTGCATTCCTTGACGGCCACCTGTGTCAAGGCCGACATGTTACTAAGCCCAATCACATCGTTGTCATTGTCAGCCTACGATATCAAACGGCTCTTGTTCACCACCTTATTTTTGACCCCCGTGTACTTGGCGGTGACGTTTTTGTTCATCAAGCCCCGAGTCATTTTGCTCGTAACAGGCGTGTTTATTATGTCCTACCACTCGGCATTCATGCGGGTAACAAGACGCATGGTGTGGAAAATCAAGCTCGCCAGGCTCATTTGCTTCTACTTGACGGGGCTCGATTTTTCTCAAGCCCGTAACCATTCCTTGTTTGCTGCTGCCTTTGCCAAGGTGCAAAAGTTTGACTTGGGGTCGGGCAACAAGCCCGTTCGTTTCACATACGTGATTTACGAAAACCAAAGACGGTGGCTCGGCATTGGCTGGACCTCCAACCTCTTATCGTATGAGAGAACAGCATGGACTGATGAGTTTTTGAACGAAAGCTCGTCCATCGACAGCTTCAAGTTACCCAATGCCGCCGACGACAGCTTCAACAACTCCCTCGAGTCCTCGAGCAACATTAACGGCGCTACCTGGCGCTGGGTCGACAAGACATGGCGGTTGGACTTGACCAACGATGGCGCCATCACCTTGCCCAACTCCAAACGGGCCAAGACCACCGCGAACCCATCGCCTGATGAAGGATTCATCTACTATGACAACGTGTGGAAGCACCCCACCACTGACGATACCTTCTCCAAGTACACTCGAAGAAGAAGGTGGATCAGGACTGCAGAGTTGGTTTTTGACAACGGCGACGCCAGGCAGGCTACTGGCAGTGAAGCCACCGGTTCGTCTTTGCGCGATGAATCTTCCCCAAAGAAGGTGAAGAACTTGCGGTTTGCTGACGTTGACGACTCGGACGTTAAGCCCGTGTTGCAAGAAATTGTATCGGATAACGACACTACAGAAGAAGTGGCTGAAACGGATAAGAAGAATGACTAGCTGTACTTTAGAGCGAGTTTTGTATATTAATTGATGATAACTTGAAGGCAACCAGTAGGTTTAGATTGTAGGTGTCGGACCAGGTTCCGATGACATTCGGATTGCAACCCGAAAACGGTTTGCAATCTGCGATTTGGGATTCTGCGAATGCAATCCCAAAACAAATAACAAGTCAAACTTGCAACAGGACTACGTCATTTCGGTGTCCCGTATATCGGGCCCCCGAAAGGTGGACACAAACACCGTCAAATCCTGTGCCGGAATACACCGAAGCAAACCCCAGAAGTCGCGGAGTTGCCCGAGTGCTACCTCGCACACAAAAAATATCCTTATCGCATTGATAAGATCCTGGGCTATAAATAACCCTAGACTGGCCGTACTGGTGCAAACATCACTTAACCTTGATTACGTCATCACTGCCAACGGCCAACTGTCCCGCTATCAATCCCGCTATCATGTCCCAGCTAGTAGCCAGTTCCTACGGCAAGGCCAATGTCAAGTTTTTAAAAGTCAAGAAAGACGCCAATGATGCCAACGTGCAGCAAGTGCTCGAGGCCAACTGTCAAGTGTTGTTGCGAGGCAACTTTGACGTCGCATACACCCGTGCTGACAATTCCCCCATTGTCCCCACCGATACCGTCAAGAACACCATCTTAGTGGAAGCAAAGACCACTGACGTGTGGCCCATTGAGCGGTTTGCCGTCCATTTGGCTAAGCACTTCACCTCCAAGTATTCTCAGGTGAGCGGAATCGAGGTTACTATTGTTCAATCTAGATGGAACAAGATTATGTTGGAGGGAAAGCCTCATGCTCATTCGTTCAGGCACGAGGGGCCTGAGACGAGAAGGGCATATTTGAACTACGACAAGACCACCAAGAAGATGTTGCTTCAATCGTCCATCAAGGACTTGACGGTGTTGAAGTCTACGGGGTCGATGTTTTACGGATACAACGTGTGCGACTACACCACCTTGAAGCCCACCGAAGACCGTATTCTCTCCACCGATGTGTCGGCCACCTGGACCTATGACCCCAAGATTATTGACTCCTTGGACAAGGTTATTTCCAAAGCTGATCAAGGGTTGTTTGACTCCACCTACAATGTGGCGAGAGACACTACCTTGGAGATGTTCTGCAAGGAGAACTCGGCATCGGTACAGGCCACCATGTACAACATGTCACACCAGATCTTACAGACGGTGAAGGAGGTGGTTACTGTGACATATGAACTTCCAAACAAACATTATATTTTGTTCAATTTGGAGTGGAAGGGAATCAAAGAGAACAGTGATTTATTCTATCCCTCTCCTGATCCCAATGGATTGATCCGGTCTACGGTAGGTAGAAGCAGTCCCAAGTTATAGATGTGGTCCTTAAAAACCACGTAACGAGTAATATATGGCATGAATGAACAGATAAAAACTGTGTACTAGTATGGCAAGTAGCATAAAATTGCACCAGAAAATGAAGTCAATGAAGCTGTCGTTTATCGAAACGCTTGATTTCTGATATATGGAACTCTCATTTACTATTGCTAGCATCCTTCAATGAATCGAGTCTGTCTGCTCGAACTTATTTTGTATCAGATTCAACAGTTTGACTCCCAATTGGGTGCAAAATAGGTTGCATATCGGCTGCAAATCCGCACGTCGGTACATAGTGCCGAAAAAAAATTCCGGTAGCTCATCTCCATCGCCTACACTCAGCACTGCAATGACTAAATCACTAGTGCTCACGGCAGTGGCGACTGCTGCGGTGACGGTGGGACTTGTAGAGGCATACCATGCCTACTTCCGGGTCAAAACCACGACTTCTCCTCGTAGGGAACCCGTCAAACACGAGCACGCGGAGGAGCTAGTCCGTGAACAGCTTGCCAGGAACTATGCGTTTCTCACCGAGACCGGGATGGAGAAGGTGCGGGCCCAGCGAGTCGTAGTTGTTGGCGCTGGAGGGGTGGGGTCGTGGGTGGCCACCATGCTTGCTCGCTCAGGGGTGAGCAGCCTCCGTATCATCGACTTTGATCAAGTATCATTGAGTTCGTTGAACCGTCATGCCGTCGCCACTCTCCGCGACGTCGGGGTATCCAAGGTGGAATGTTTGCGGAATCACTTGGCAGAGATTGCTCCGTGGATTACTATCGATCCCCGTAACCAGTTGTGGAATTTAGCTAGTGCCGATGAGTTGATATTTGGCGATGGGTTTGACCCCACATATGTCATTGATTGTATAGATAACATCGACACCAAGGTCGACTTGTTGGCGTATTGCCACGGCAAGGGGATCCCTGTGATGAGTTCTGGTGGTGCAGCCTGTAAGTCGGACCCCACGCGGATCAATGTGGGGGATATATCCAAGACGGAAGAGGATCCGTTGGTCAAGAGCGTGCGGATTCGTTTGAAGAAGAGGGGCATTACCACCGGGATACCAGTTGTGTTTTCTGCTGAGAAGCCTGATCCTCGCAAGGCCAAGTTGCTTCCCTTGCCTGATGATGAGTTCAGCAAAGGATCGGTGGACCAGTTGTCGGCATTGAAGGACTTCCGGGTGAGGATCTTGCCGGTGCTTGGCACCATGCCAGGGATGTTTGGGCTTGCATTGGCCACATTTATCATCACCACGGTGGCAGGATACCCCATGGAACCCATTGAGGGCAAGAACAGATACAAAATCTATGACGACTTGTTGCAAAGTCTTGCTGGTCAGCAACTGAGATTGGGTAAACTTGACCAGAGAGTACCCATTGCCATGAATGATGTTAACTACATTCTTGAAGAGGTGTTCCGGGGTAAGTCTCCAATCTCACAATACTCCACTCGGTTGGCATTGAGTCGTTGGGATCCTGAACAAGAGCTCAGCTTGCAGAACGTGGTGGTGATGACCAAGGACGAGCAAAGGAATCATGAGAAGAGAGTATTGCTTGGTGGAGAGAAAGTGGAGGATGTATATCTGAAGGATGTATTGGATCTTGTGGATCAGAGATTCAAGGACGAAGCCTATTACTCTCAATTTCGCTGAGTAGATATGATGGATAATCATGTATTGGTGAAGAATTCTGTGGATATTTTGGATTTTGAATGCCAATTGACTTTTCTGTAATAAGAACAATACTTGGGGCTGTTTAGGTTGGAACTCTGGAATGGGCGTCTGATACTGTTGATGATTTAACACTAATTTGAAATCAACATGCTTGAAGGGTATCCAGCATAATTAATCAAGTTCTGAAGGAAAAACGGCTGGTGCATTATAATGACTTTTCTCTTGTCTTGATTTCATGGTATCACATATTCATGGATATTCATAATGGTGGTTACCTTGAATACTTATTTGTAATAGGCATACGAAAACTTGTAAATATATATAGTATTGTACTTAGCACAGTTTCACTATAGATTACCAAAATACTTCTTCCCAGCTATCTAAAGCCTTTATCACTTCGATTACGGTTCCTGATAATGTTCTGGGATCACACCAAAGGGTATAATCACAATGATAGTTAATTATTTGTGTAGCCACTTGCAAATATTTTAATATATGTACTTATATCATTCTGGGATTTAATTCCTTTATAGTCAAAGAAATTGATCATGGAAATTTGCATTTTATGGACATATATGATGTTTTAGATATATAATGCTAACAATACACCAAACCGCTATCTTTACTATCATTACAATTGATAAGAATATTCTAGTTCTATACCAAGCACCATTACTCGAGAATCTTGTTTGGATTTCTGGTCGCTATTCAATAATACCGTAGAGATAAGAAGTCTATATAAGTGAGTTTAAGCCTTTTATTGCTGGCATTGTGTTCGATATCCACGTCAACAACACCTCAAGGTCTGCCTCAAGAAACGTCAACGTGCTCATCCTTTCAGCAAATATCCTAGTCTCATCTACACACATACATCTTGCTTTAATCCGATGCTACGATACATATCAGCACCGTCCGTACGTCTGGCTGCAAAAAAAATTGCCTGAATGTGCATGTCCAGAATGCATTCTTGAAGAAAGGGAGAATCGGGGGCGGTGGATGCAGATCCAGCATCCAATTTTTAACAGGAGCATGTTCGCCACTTTTACTTCCCTGAGTCATGTGCACTGTATACCTCCAATCCAATTGAAAGTATCAGACTCGGGATCGTGGGTTGTTTGGGCCGGTTTTGGGATCTTGGTGCGACTTTGTTGCGACGTTTGGTGATTGGAAAATCCGCCATCGATTTTGCCATCTTCATTGCCAACCACACCGTGAATACACCACTACAATTCTCAATGTTTGGCATTCGTCCTCTCAGCATGTTCGTGCGGTCTCCCATGCGAATGGGGTCCCATTTGCGAGCCCACTTGCTCCGGTTCCAATCCACCAAACCCCCAGCCAAGTCCAAGGGCATCAAGGCGTTGATGAAAGAGTACGGATATCCCGCCCTTGGGGTGTATTTGGGTCTCTCTTGTATCGACTTGCCCATCTGCTACGTGCTAGTGCACTCTATGGGCCGCGAGCAGATTGAAATCTATGAAAACAAGGTGAAGCAGGTGTTTGGGTTTGGGATTTCTGACGAGGAGTTGCAAAAGAAGCAGGAGATTACCCGTATCCACGACGAGATTGAGAATGGCGACAATCCCAAAGACACCAGTGGCAAAGGAGGCATCTTCAGCCGTTTGCGGGACCAATTTTCGTGGACGGAGTTTGCCATTGCCTACGGGATCCACAAGTCGTTGATTTTCATCAGGTTACCGATCACCGCCGCCATCACCCCAGGAGTGGTGAAGGTTTTGCGCGGGTGGGGGTTCCGGTTGGGTACCGACAAGTTGTCCACCAGTGCTACGTTGGCCAAGGATTTGGCCAAGACGGGGATTCGTGACTTTACGGCGTCGTCGCCCAAGTTTGGTACGCGGGCGGGACGCAAAAAGTGGTGGTGGTTTTTCTAGACTATGGGAGATCTTGTATAATAAATAAAGGAGGTGTGCTATGTACAGTTATGGGGGTGAAGGTGGAAGAAGGGGTACAGGTAGGAGTAGGAGTAGGAATAGGGGAGATGGTAGTGATGATATTCTTACAATGATGAAAATGATAAGACTGTAGTGGAGAAAATGGTGATAATGGTGATGATAGAGATGAAGTAGGTAACGGGAATATGATGGAGATCGTGACTGTGAAGACTATGGAGACATTGATGACTGTGAATATTGTAATTATGGTTAAGATCGAAGCTACAGTTGTGGTAGATGTGGTGGTTTGCAACATATTGACGGTTGCCTGGGTATATCCATAGATCCTGCCATTGGTTCAACATGGACTGTCGATTGTTAGTATCCTGAGATTGTTGATGGAGTTCAGTATCTTGGTTGCTTGTTTCATGAATATGTTCTTTTTTCTGGAGTATTCGTTTGATCATTCTTGGTCTTTCTTTCCGGTTCTATCTTCTCCTCTTTCACACTCCTTGCATACAATTGATTTTGTCTCTTTCATCTCTTTGCGCCTTTCTTTTCTTGTCATCTTTTCTTGTCTCCTATTTTTGCCTTCTTTTCCTTCTCTTTTCGTCTCCTACAGCATTTCTATTTCTCTCACTACTACTTCAAGGCTGACATTTTCTTCACCATTTCCTCACTACCTTTCTTCCCCCCCCCCCCCATTTTTCCTTGCCCCATGCTATATGCTCAACATCAACTTCATCCGCTCATACACAAAGAACGAGCACGCCACCATGGGCACCACCTTCATGTACCCGATGCTAAGACCCACAAAGTAGCCCGCCACTCCGCTCTCGCGATAGATCAACTTGGCAGTGTCCTTGAAAGAGAGAAACTGCCCCTGATTCACCGCGCCTCCCACCTGCATACGGCGACGAATCACCTCAAACGGATATGCAGCACTTTGGGAGCAGAGCCCGGCCAACCCTCCCGCCACCAACTGGGCGTACGCTTTGAGGGGAGGACGCGAGTCGCGGGTAGTCTTGGCCCGCCCTCGCGTCACCACCGCGGTGGCGGCTGGCTTGGGCCCCACCGTGTACGGTGCCAAGTACTGTGACCGTAACACGTCGTGTAACACGTCGTGGGTGTAGAACGAAACCCCTGCGTAGGGAATCATTCCCAAAATGGTGGGAGCGAATCCTCGATAAAAATTCAGGAGTCGCTGCACCGCAGTGGGCATGGTGTCGCGCATGTAGCGCAACCAGCGCGGGTCCAGGCGGTGGCGCGGGGGGTTTTCTGCCAAAATGAGACGCATGGTAGCCGCCAACCGTCCTCGATGCAGGCTCATGTAGCGGGCGTGGTCGGGGTGGGCGCCGGGATGGGCCAAGTGACGGGTTTCGAACGCAAGACGTACCCGCACCAAGTCGAGGGGGTAGGTGAAAAACACCGACGCAAGGCCCAGGAGTGACCCGGCCATGAACCGGCGGGCGGCGGTCTCGTGGAGGTCGCTGGGGATAATCAAGGAACGGATCTGCTCGTAGGCGACAAACTTGATGGCGGCGTAGGGGAAGATACGCAAGAGCGTCACCGAGTGGCCCTGGAACAACCCCCATACCCCGTCGCCGGCCCAGATCAGGCGGCCCGCCTGGAACAAGCCCTTAAAGGTGCCCCGGTACTGTAAGAACTCGGGGTTGGAAGTCTGGAACAAGATCTTGATCCGGTCGAGAGGGGCAATCAACGTCTTGGCGGCGGACCCCGCGACGCCGCCTGCGACGCCGGACCGAGCCACATACTCGAGGGACTGCTTGTCGATGATCTTGACATCCTCGATGGGTGTGGACTGATCGTTGCTCAAGTACCCCGCGCTGGGGATGTTGTCATAGGCGGGGTCATGCGCATGCGGGAGTGCCGACGGTGAGGGGCTCCGGGCACGGGGGAGTGGTGTTTGCGTCATCAACTGGCGTGGGTGAGGAGAGGGAGGAAGAGAAGGACACGATGGGGGAAATCTGGGGTTGCGGCATGCGGACAAATGCAGACAGAAAAGTTTTGCGCGGGGCACGACAGGCCCGGTGGCAGAAAGAAAAGCAAGCAAGGGTCCGGCGGCTACGGCATCGCTGAGACCGACAGCTTGGAGACTACAGGTAGACTGTGGGCGGCGGGCCGTGACGGGCTCACGAAGAGAAGGTGGACTCCGGTGCCAGCCATGTCTGGGGCCATTATTGGTGTACGGATGCGGTGCGAGTGTGGTCAGGAAATCAGACAGACAAAAACTTGGCACGACAAAAGGCGGAAATAGGCATTCTGACATTGCTGGGTGAGACACTTGAAAGCGCAAAAGCGGAGTTGTGCAAGCATGTTTGTGAGAGTATGGTTTCATGGTGACCCTTGTCGAAAGGAGAGGCTGTAGATTCTCGAACCATGGAAGGGGGGTCCGTATGCATCATTTGTATCAGCATGTGCTTGATGGTACCATATGTGCTAGCTAGGTTTTGTGAACCCGTCCTGCATAGTATACTTTGTGGTTGTGTGCTGTATTTGATCTGTGTTCTTCGTCTGTATGTACGACTTGTAATTGAACTGTGGCAGTATTATTGATTGGGGTATTGCAGTGTTTGGATCGTGTAAGGAATTTGGATTTCTGCGTATTTGATCCTGGAATTTGGTCTGATGGTCTACGTATTCTTGGTTTGATCTTATTGGTCTCCGATATTTGGTCCTTGTGCTATATCTCACCAATATGTATCCTTCTTCTCTGATTTGCTTGTGTCCCATTGTGTAGTTGAACAGAGAAGCATTGATCAATAATAGGATTTTATGCATCATTATACTGATGCTTGATCTGGATGCAACGTGCATGTTTTATTGTGTAGAATGGTTTTTATTCAGTTGATGTACTGGATCTTGATGTTGGACCCTTGACTGATCTTTGTACTATTCAAAAGGCTTGATCTGTGTGGTGATCGTTGCACTTGACCCAATTGCTTAAATCATTTACTTGAACTGTATGTTTGATCTGATTGCTTGATACAAATACTGGATCAGTGTATTAATCCGCATACTTGATCTGCTATCTACGTTTTCGATCTGTATACCTGTTAGACTAATCTGGTCAGCTTGTTCTACGTAATTATAGGAATGCTTGAACCATGCTCTTTCAGCTTGGTTTAAAGTCTCGTTCTGCCTTGTCCTATGCACTTATTCGTAGTGCGGGTCTATTATCAACTGCTGACATCGATATACTCGTTCTGTATCTCGGCCTCTAGCAGAGGGCAAGCACCTAATCTTCTACTCGAACTCTTTAATCCCCTCTCCTGAACCATTAGGTATCCAATATACACGGTCCTTTTTTCTTCGACTACCTCTACCACTACCCCAACACCAATCTTCGTTCTGTTTGTCAGGACTTTGACTACTCATCCTTTTCTCGCTCTCTACACTTGCAACCAATGCTGATATGACACTTGTATCTATACGGGTGTGGAACACGTTTTTATGCTCCTTTAATACTTGTTCTCATTACTCCTCTAATACTGTCTCATTACTTCTTTGATACTTGCCCTAGTCTCTGCTGCTGCATCTCTCTACATCTGGTAAATATATTCGTTGCTCACCCAACACTTGTTTCTCTATGGTGCTTAAGTCACACTTGACGCAGCTTGGCTTCCACCCCTGTGTGCCCTGCCCCTCATTTGCCCCACCACTATCGTCGTCCCCGTTTGTGTCATCTGCCGCCACGCGCACTTCCTCTCGATCAACGCTGAGCTTTTAGTGACAGTGTCGGGTCGTCCTTTTTGTCACACCATCTTGTGACACTTTCCCCGGAGTCAGACATTGTTACTGGTTTTGGGTTTTGGGTTTTGGTGGGGTAGCGAGTGGGGCACAGCGACATCGTAAACCTTAAGACAAATGTTGGATCCATCCGTCCACACCTCCATGAAGGATCCTACATAAAAACCCTACGGACAAATCGGAAACGTCTTTATTAGTACAAATTTTAGAAAGGCAAACGGTACAACGGCGGATAATAAAACAGGGTCCCAACGAGCCATCCGCCTACGGCACCAAACAACGGCGCTGCGGGGGTGGACGAGGGGGAATATATAAAACAAGCGCCAGCCAAGCACACAAAAACATCAACGTATTTCTATCCTCGTTCATACTGTCATAACCGGGGGCGATGAGCGCGCGCCCCGCCTAGTGGTGGAGGTGGGGCGGAGGTCTGTAGCCGCTGGTCTTCTCCTTGTGATAGTTGGAAGGAGAACGGCCGCGGACAATCAACGGTGGTGTCTCGACCGAGCTCAAGAGGATTGGTTGGATCTGCAAGTCCTCGTCCTCAATGATTCCCAAGAGCTCGACGTGGAGGGTGAAGTAGCGCGAGTTGACGCTGGTGGCCTTGACACGGATGGAGGAGGTGAACTGAATACGTTCGAAGCGGGCCACCTTGGCAATCTGGTCGCTGGGGTAGTTCTTCAAGCTCAGCTGGTCCTTCATCTGGTCCAAGTTGTACTCCTGGTAGTAGTCGTCGCGATCAAAGTAAAAGATCTTGTTCATGTTTTCAATCTTGGAGCCATTACGTTTGTTGCACGACGCCTTGACGGTGTCGTGGTCGGGCATGTCACCGGGCACGGCTGGATATATAGGTGGGGGAAACTGGGGGCCCTTGTCGCGCTTGGCGGTATGTTGGATCAACAGGATGGACACGTCGTCGTCGGAGCACTTGGCCACCAACCGGATGGCAAAGTAGGAGATGTCGACCTTAGTGTCGCCGGCGTGGTGGTGGTGAGGGTGATGGGGGTGGTTGTGGGGCTGGTTCATGGGGTGCATCCCGTTGGCGAGGTCGTGCTTGCCCTTGTCGTAGGTGTAGAACTTGTTGTGGATGAAACGGTCAAACGAGAACCCCGTCAACGAAAACGACGCCACTAACGTAAAGTAGTTGCGCTTGTAGCCGATCCAAGACCCGCTCTCGCCCATCTCGAACCCTCTGTCGATACGTGCTTGCACCACGGGGGTCACGGGCATGTCGTTGCCGCGGCAGTAGACGGGATGGTGGTGCTTGGTTTCGGAAAATGGCGGCCCCACCCGGAACAAGTCGCTGGATCGTGGGGCCACCTTGCGATTGGTGACCTCGACAAGGTCGGGGTCGTGGCCGGGGGCCAACATCTCCAAATGAGGGTGATGGCCCTGGTGGTGGCCTTGGTGGTTGAGGCCTTGGTGGTTGAGGCCCTGGTGGTGCTGCTGGTGCTGCTGGTGTTGCTGGTGCTGGTGGTGGGCCTGTTGGCGGTGGAGCTGCTGCTGGTGGTGGGCCGCCGCCTGGGCCGCCTGGGCTGCCTGGGCGTGGGCCAGGGCCTGGGGGTCTTGGTGCGGGTGCAGGGGCGGCGTCAAGTGGGCGAGCAGGTGCTGGGGGTGGGTGCCCAGGGCCATGGCCGTCAAGTGATGCAATTGTTGTTGGGGATGCTGGGGAAGGTTTTGCGAGTACGCGAGCTGCTGGTTCAACAGCACGTTGAGGTCCTGGGGATGGGGGTCGTGCAACTGGGGCGCCAAGTACGGGTTGGGGTGGTGGGGGAGCAGGTGGAGCGGGTGCGGGCCCTGGGGACCGGCGCCGGAGCCCGATGCGGTGGGGGTGCCGCCCGCGGGCGGCTGCGGGGTGTGCAGCTGGGAGTGGGGGTGCTGGACGTGGTGCTGCGAGTGGTGGAGGGG